>CANUEP010122926.1:0-10009 GCA_947857235.1 Jatropha podagrica | reverse complement strand
TGTACTTATACTTCTTTTCTTTATGCCTATTAAGAGACTCTTTAAAGAGGAGTTTTATGGTTTCAAAAGGATTGAGGATTTGAATATCTCTTTCTTCAGTTTTAATGGTGTAGTCTGTTTTAAAGATATTAAACCCTTGTTGTCAGTATATTCTCTCTTTTTACACTTTGTGTATTTTCCAATCATCAATTGTTTTTTCAAAATCTTCAATAATAATTTCTTCACTAGTCACTATTTTCTTTCCGTTACTACTAGAGGTAGAGGAGTCAGAAGAGAATGAGAGATTTCTATTGAGGATACCAATGGTTTTTTAGCAATACTTAGCTCGAGTGCTACTCCTGTAATGGTAAGCTAACCAACAGTTTTACGGCCTCTCTGGGTCTTACTACCGGGACCACTCACCCCTGTTGGAACCCTCACCCTAGAGCTAGGTAAAACTAAAAAGGATAGGAGCAAACCCAATAAGCAATCACTCTATCCCCACCGGGCTCTGATACCAAGGAGGAGGAAGGATCGAAAGAGATAGAGAATAGAGAAGACGTAGCTGACTACTTATATATATATAAGTAGCGAGAGGTAGCAACTTACCCAGTCCCAACTCGAGTTGTTCAGCAACTGCTTAAACATTGAGATCTCCAAGGCAGTATGAGCATACCTCCAACTAAATGCCATGCTCAGCCTCAAGGAAGAGACCTCACATTAATGTTGCCCTCAAATTCATGTAAGCTTGGCATGGGGAGGACTCTGTGATTGCAAGCCCAGATCTATTTCAAAAGTAAAGCAGAAATCAATAAATAAGAGGAAAGGCAAGAATAAAGTGGAAAGAAAGAGAATAATCAAAGATGTGAATTTGTACCTCAATAACCCATTAGTAGCGAATCTTCAAGTGCGCTCCATAGATGCATAGATTCATGTCATAATAAAGCTATGACAAGGCAACAGCTCCCCAGTTGAACAGCCTCATTGCATCGAAGTCCTAGAGAGCTGGCAATAGTGCCTAATATACATCGTTATCATGATTTATAAACAATGCAGTCAACAGTAGATAAAACAGGTAGGCCCTTGCCACCGCATCTACATCTAACTCTGTTACCTGGTCTCATGGCATTTTCTGATAATGAGCAAAGATGCCCTCATAACAAACTCTCTTATTAGAGATGGTAGGTTCCATCCTGGTAATAGTTTAGAGGCTCACCCGCAAGGCCGCATAGTCCAATGTCATCATTCGATCATCGAAGACAATAAACCGCCCTCCAAATGGAAGTCTTGTAATAGCAACAAAATCTACCGGCATGATTGTCATCTCATTGAACTGTAAATGGAAGCTATGAATGGTATCCATCTGTCAATCCATGAGAGCTAGAACGTTAGAGGGTAGAGTTTGCCCCTACAATCGGGGAAGAGTATCAATAAAATGGCTAAAGTCTACCTCCCGAATGCGCTCTTGGACCTACTCAAGCAGCCGATCGAACCACTTACTAGCTACATAGGAGTTGTCGGCAAATTTCTCGTGCCTCGTGCTATTTTATAAAAATAAACCACTGTAAGTATGCTAATAAAGTGCAAAGGCATCTATTTTTATGTTTTTAATGCAGGTAAGCAATTCTTTTTGGATATTTTATGTTTTTATGCTTGTGATTATTTGCATGATTGTCATTTCTTCAACACTGCATTAAAATCATTTTTGCATCTCAATTTTAGTTAATCACATTATTACTAATTTTGAATCTTAGGACAACAAGGAGGCTGATTTATTAGGGCGATAGGGGAGTCTAACACATTTTCCTATCGTACTTAACTCTCGAACCCCTCTCCGGTTTAAAACCGAGTTAATCGATTCTAAAGAATTGACTAATTTAAGAATTTTTTCTAATAAGGATGGAAGCTCCAAAAATAAAACTATTATCAAAATAAGAGAACTATTTTCCAAGGCTTAACGAATGAGTTAAATAAAGAAAACCAATTTACAAAATAAAATCAACCGAGCGAATTTAACTCGATTCTTTCCAAATTTCATTTTGGGAAAAATTCACCTATCCTCGAATGGTTTATAAGAAAATGATAAATCGAGGAGTAAAACTTAGGTTGCCCTCTAAGTTTCGGGTGATATTCAATTTGTTGAAAGATCAACTTACCTCTTGAATTTATAACAAAAGGCCTAACTTTTACTTAAAAGAAATAAATATTTAATTTGTATCAAAATTTAATTAAAAAATAAATTAAATATTTAATTTAGATCAAGCACAATTAAAAAATAAATAAATATTTTTAAAAATATATATATTCAATTTTTTTTTCTAATTCTATAATTTTTTATATCAAATATTTTGTTTAGTTATTTTCTAAATCAAAGACAATAGACTATATTTTTTTATGTAATTTTTCTTTTCTAGTTTTAAATTTTTAAATATCTTTTATTCTTTTGGTGTAAATTAAAGGATAAATTGTATAGAATAAAATAATTTTGACAAACTGAATATTGCTCTTAAATTCAGGGGGTAAATTGAATTTTATTCCTAAATTTAATTTATATATTGGAAATTATTAAATGACTAATATTTATATATGTGTATGTGTTTTTGGTATAATAATTGAGAGTAATTCATAACATTATAAATGAAAAAGAAAAAACAACTAAAACATAATTTTGAAACGAAAAATAATCAACAACAAAAACTTGTTTTCTCCGTTTCGAGAGAAAAAAAAAAACAAGAAAAAATAACCAAAAAATAAAATATTTTTTAACAAAAGGAAAATTTTTCGCAAAGGTTTTAGAGACCAATCATAAAAACTTATTTTCACTATTTTCACGTATAAAGAAAAGCCATACTGTTTTCGGACAAAGAAATAGAAAGAAAAAAGAACAGTAGAATCCATATCTATATATTTATATAATATTAACTTTTTAAAATGTGCGTTGCACATATTTACATTCGTGAATCCCACTTATTATTTATTTTTTTATTAATTTTTTACTTATAATATATTTAAAATATAATAATATTTTAAATTGATGAAATAATTTAAATTGGCTTTAAAATTAAAATTTAAAGTAAAAAAAATCTAACTATCATTTACTCTTTTATTTTTTTTATAATTTTTGAAATTCTTATAATTAAGAAATAAAATATAATTACTAATTTATATTTTTATTAAATCAATTAATAACATATATAGATATAATTTATATTTATTAATTTAATATATTAGAGTTGCAGTGTAGTTTTATCCCACCATAATCAATGTGTTAACTTTTATTTTATGTAAATAATAATATCTAATATTTTGAATAATTTTTTTTACTATAGAGCATTTTAGTTTAAAATAACATATTTAATTCAAGATACTGATTTTCTATAAAAAAATATAAATAAAAACTATTCTATTAATTTACAAATAGAAAAAGTTAAAATATAAAATCAAAACATGATTAAGAATACATATAATATTAAATGTAGAGATTATTGTATTAATTTATACAATAAAATTATACTTACTACAAGAAAAAAATATGACTGTAAATTTAAGAATTTCAAATTAAAAAAAATTTAATGTAATAATTCTTAATAATCAAAAGCAATAAATTCGTAATAGTCAAAAGTAATTAAAACTATATATATATATATATAGATAGTGGTATGATATGATAAATTCTTAATTATGATAGAATTATATTATAATATTAATATAATAAAAATAATAAATGGATATCATTAGTAGAATGAGACTAAATATGATATTGAAAGATTTTATGATCTCTTGCGTAAAAAAAAAATTGATATTGTAATATTGTTATATTGCATTCTTCTTTCATACGATGAAATTGACAATTTTTTCATCATATATATAATAGACTTCGTATGTATGTATTTTTAATCATGTCAACAATTATAATTGTACTTTTTAATTTTATTTTATTTTTTAGGTATTAGAAAATTTTCTATTTAGAATTAAATTAAACTTTCTAATAGAATTTAGATTTAAATAGAAAATTAACATAACCAATCAAAATTAAACTATGTTTATTCTAATAGAATTTAGATTCAAATAGAAAATTAACATAACCAATCAAAATTAAATTATGTTTATTTTACAACCAATAAAATTAAAGTCATTAATGGTATTTTTATCAATTCATAAATTTAACATTGGCATTTTAAGAATCCAATGTTCGCTAATTATGATGTAACTAAATTATCATTAATAATATTGTTAATCAATCAATAAAATACAAATAAAATTTGGAATTTCTATACAAGCAAAAACTTTATGATTTATGCAAATCAAAGCATAGCCAAGTGATAAATATATATACAATTTGACAATAAATGCAAGTTTGAATCCCCTTTCCCCTATACTCAAAAGAAATTATGATTTATTATATTATAATTTGAATATTTCTCATAGTTCTATTGAAATACTTGAAAATAAAAAATAAAATATATTACTTTACAAATATTAATCTTATAATCCAAATAAAATTTAAACTTTAATCAATAAAATATAAAATAAAAGGAGGAAGAAAAGAGAAAAGGAAGAATAAATATACTAAAGAATGTGGCGCAGAATAAATATGCAGTGAGGCTTAAATTTATAAAACAGATTATCAATTTTGGTTATAAGTTTAATAACGGATGTAAATTCCATTGCTAACCCATTTGTAATCGTTTTGTCAACTGTTAACAATAGAGGAATAATGAAACATAATTTTTTAATTAATAAAAAAATAATTTAAATTATATATTGTTAGAAAACTGTTAGCAACACAAGAGTAATGAAACATAATTTGTTAATTAATAAGAAAAATAATTTAGGTTATAATCTTAGAAATGGAAACATTCCATTGCTAATTTAGTAAAACCCTTTGCTAAGTTTATAATTTAGAGACGGCAAAAATTCCGTTACTAATTCATAAGCAGAAATTTTTATCAACTTTATAACGAATCTATAAATCTATAAATTTATAACTCTAAACACAAACAAAAAGGATGAAGAGATTACTAAATTATAAGAATTGTAAATAAAAAAATATTCTATTGATTTGTAAAAAGATAGAGATTAATTTACCATAAGAAGAAAATATGATCGCAAACTTAATAATTCTAAATTACTAATAGTTTGAAGTAATAATTTTTGGTAGTCAAAAGCAATAAATTCTTGATAGCGAAAAACAATTAAAATTTGATAGTCAAGAGCAATTAAAAATAAATATATTTATAGTGGTATAGTAGAATAAATTTCTAATTAATTTTAATATAATAAAAATAATAAATTGAAATCATACTTAGAATAAGATTAGATTAAACTTCCTAGTAGAATTTAGATTCAAATAGATAAAAATACCAATAAAATTGAAAAAATTTTAAATTAACAAATAATTAAATTATTCTTATTTTGATAAATAAAATTGAAAGTTCATAAGGAGCATTTTAGAGATCTAATGTCCCCTCCATTTATACTTATATATATATAAAAGCAGGTAGTTTGCGTTATTATATGAAAGACAAATGTAAGTAGCATAATTTGCCACTTGGCATTATTTTGGACTATAGAATGACGAATGTTAGCATTTTAACACAATTTAGCATAATTATAAGTATTGTAAGAAGATTATCTCCAGCATTTAATATATTAATATAAATTTATTTTTTCAAAAAATAATTAATAAATAATCTACACTTTAAAAAAATATATAAATAACCAATATATTGCTATTAAATAATAATATATAAATAATTTAAAAAAAATAAATTAGAACGTACGAGATATGATAATTTTTTAAAAGGGTGGAACATCCACACGCTTATAACGCAGTGTATTAAATAAATAATACATTAATATTTTAAATAAAAAATTATTTATAAGAAATCATAAACATAAAATAAAAAAATATTTAATTTCTTATTTCAACGATCCAAAAATAAATTTAAAAAAATATTTCATTTTTGTTGGTAATAAAATAAAAAAAATATTGATTGATTAATTTGGTGTATGGAATAGTTTTATATACTAAAAGTTAGATCATACGAATATTAGACATGAGATATGAAAACGTATAAGAACAGAGTAGCGCATTCACATGCTTAGAACATATATATATATATATATATATATAAACATAGTAGTTTGCATTGTGAAGATATCAAGTGTTAACATGATAATAATTATTTAGGACAGTAATAAGAAGATAAGACACAATTTTACAAAAAATAAGTTGTTTTAGAAATATCTTTATCAAAATAATATTTATAAAAAAAATTATCTCCAAACACTAGTATATTAATATAAATTTATTTCTTATTACAAAATAATTAATAAATAACCAAGACACTTACGATATGACTTTTAAAAATATGATAGTCATATGCTTAGAGTACATTACACTAAATAGATAATATTAATATTTCAAGTAAATATACAACTATTAATAACAAATCATTAATATAAAATAAAATAAAACTTAATTTCTTATTTCAATGAAATAAAAATACATTTTAAAAAATAAATTTTATTTTTAATTAATAATTAAAAAAAACTTGGTTGATTAGCTTGTGGAACGGAGTAGTATCATATATCAGGAGTTAGGTTATATGGACGCATGAGATATGAGAACGTAAAAGATACAATAATAAAAGTACGACATTCACATTCTTATAATACACAACACAGAATAAGTAATATATTAATATTTAAATAAATAAATAATCATTTATAATAAATTATAAACATAAAATAAAAAAAACTCAATTTCTTATTTCAAAGACATGAAAATAAATTTTAAAAAAAATACTTCACTTTTTATTAATAATAAAAAAACATCTTGATTGGTTAGCTTAGTTTATGGAGTAGTTTCATATACCAGAAGATAGGTTGTATGGAGACAGGACACAAGATACGAAAATTTACATGATTTAATAATTTTTAAACAAGTAGGATATTCATATATTTGTGAAACATTACACATAATAAGTAATACATTAATATTTTAAATAAATAAATAATCATTTGTCATAAATTATAAACATAAAATAAAAATCTTAATTTCTTATTTTAATGAGATAAAAATAAATTAAAAAAACTTCATTTTTATTGATAATTAAAAAAATCTTGATTGATTGGTTTGATATATGAAGTAGTCTCATATACCATAAGTTAAATTGCATAGACACGAGACACAAGATACGAAAATGTATATGATATGATAATTTTTAAACAACTAAGACATCCACATGCTTAGCACACATTATACAGAATAAATAATATATTAATATTTTAAATAAATAAATAATCATTTGTAATGAATTATAAATATAAAATACATAAATAAAAACTTAATTTCTTTTTTTAATAATATAAAAATAAATTAAAAATATTTTATTTTTAATTAGTAATTAAAAAAAAATTTGGTTGATTAACTTGGTATATGGAGTAGTCTCACATATCAAGAGTTAGGTTGCATGAACACTGGACATAGGACATGAGATATAAGAATCTATGAGATATGATAATTTTTTAAAAAAGTACGACATCAACACTCTTAGAATACACAGCACAGAACAAGTAATACATTAATATTTTAAATAAATAAATAATTATGTGTAATAAATTATAAGCATGAAATAAAAAAAAAAAAAAATTCATTTCTTATTTCAAAGACATGAAAATAAATTAAAAAAAACACTTCATTTTTTATTGGTAATTAAAAGAAAACATCTTCATTGATTGGCTTGGTATATAAAGTAGTCTCATATACCAGGAGGTCGGTTGTACGAACACGGGACACAAGAAATGAAAATATACATTATTTAATAATTTTTAAATAAGTAGGACATCCATAAACTTAGGATACATTACACATAATAAGTAATACATTAATATTTTAAATAAATAAATAATCATTTATAATAAATTATAAACATAAAAATAAAAAATACCTAATTTTTTATTTCAATATTATTAATTAAATCCTAAAAATTAGTATCACTATAAAAAAATACGTCAATAGTGTGTGTGCATTTTTTTTATATGAGACATATCATACATGACTTTTGCTATTATTGCTGAAAGGCTTCGCAGGATAATTAAAAAAACATATTTCAGTTAGGGATGACAATTTACTTGACTAGGTGGGTGATCAATAAGATTCGATATGATTTGGCGAATTTGGATAGTGAATAAATGAGTTTGGGACAAATTTGGATAATATTTTCGCTACCCGCATCGGATTTGGGTTGAATTTAAGGACTTGGATACTCGCTACCCATTATCCGTTTAATTAATATTCTAAAAATATTTAAGTAATTATTTTTATAAAGAATTATATATATATACACCCCTTTTTAATTATATTAATGCTATAACTATATTTAATATTTATATTATATTTTTTTATTAAATCAAAATAATAATTTTATAATTTTTACTTATTTTTTATTTTTAAAAAATAAAAAATATATATTTTTAATGTAAACGGATTTGAATATTTAAATAGGTAATTATAATCGAGGTCAGGATAAGTTTGATTATTAAAGGTGAATTTCAATACGGGTTTAGATCTCTAATTTTTAATCGGGTATTTAAATGGATTCGAATATTTATAATGCATTTAACGATCATTTTGTTATATTATTTTATTATTTTTAAATAATATTATAAAATACTATTTTATTTTTTAATGTTACTCTACGTATCGCGTAGGTGCTAACACTAGTTACACTAAATAAATAATACATTAATATTTTAAATAAATAAATAATTATTTAAAATAAATTATGAAGATAAATAATACTTAATTTCTTATTTCAATGACAGAAAATATATTTTAAAAAAATTATTTTTTATTCATAATAAAAAAATTTTAGTTGATTAGCTTAGTATATAGAATAGTCCCAAAAGTTAAGACACACACGGTACATGAGATATAAAAATGCACATGACAATTTTTAAAAGTAGGACATCTATACATTTAGGACACAGTACACAAATTAAGAAATACTGTTGCCTCAAGGTTTATTTCTCCTCTTGATTTTAATGATTATTTTAAAACCAAATAAATTTATATATATTATGTTTGTGCTAAAATATATTTTATGCAGATTTTGTTAACAAAGTTTAATTAAAGAATTCTTTTTTCTACATCCAAGACACTTGCTTGAAGACCACGAAGACTTGGAAGACTCATTTTTAGGTTGGTATGTGTCTTAGGTAATTAATGTAGGTTTGAGCGAAATAATGATTATAAGCACAAAATAAAATTCTTTTTTTCTCTCACTTAAGAATTATTTTTAAATATTTTAAAACTGAAAGTTATGATCAAAAGATTTCTCTCCATGTTTTCTTTTCAAAATATCCTTAGAGCAAATCTTAGTTAACGACTATTTAATGATTTTTTGATCTGCAGCTGTGTTTCTAAACTCAACTGTCAGAACTCTGTTACAGCTGTTAACTTTTTTTATCTTAAATACAACTCTGGTTTATTCAAAATTAGTACTCTGAATTTCTGAATCATAATCTTCTAAAGTTCTAATTAGTTATTCAAAATTGATGTCTGTTCGAATCTTCAAGTTTAATCCATTTTCTAATATTACAAAAAGGCTAGTGAAGAAGTTCTAAACGCAATAACTTCTCTTCATAAAGTCTTTCTAAACTTGCAGTAGCTCTGTGAAGCTGTTCTAATCTTGATAACTTTTTTTCACTGAGCTGTTCTAATTTTGCAAGAAGACTTGTGAGTCAGTTCTAATTTGAATTACTGTACTTCACACAATCATTCTAATCTTGAAACTGTGTTGTAAGAGTATTCTAAACTGAATATCTGTCTCTTTCAAATACATTCTAATTTCGCTGCAAATAGAATTCTGATTTGGTGTTTTTAAAAGCAAAATTTTTAGAAAACCAAATTCGGGGGGGGGGGGGGGGGGGGGGGGGGGGGGGGGGGGGGGGGGGGGGGGGGGGGGGGGGGGGGGGGGGGGGGGGGGGGGGGGGGGGGGGGGGGGGGGGGGGGGGGGGGGGG
>CANUEP010122911.1:0-16363 GCA_947857235.1 Jatropha podagrica | reverse complement strand
ATGGGAAACCCATTATGGTGAAAAAAACAGAACCTGTCCAAAGGCAAATTTCGACTGCCAATTCCCCCCTTTTGCAGGAAAGGATTGTAGGTGCCATCTAACTTATAACATTTGTATGGTTTGTCTTGACCTCTCTATTTTTTGTGGTGTTTCTTTCTATATATATATATATATATATATATATATATATATATATATATATATATATATATATATTTCTATGGACTAAACCTTTATGGTCAGATCGAGAAGCATTGATGTTGCTTCTATATCCAAAAATAAAAAGAACAGTAAAAACCCTGTAGAGAATCAACAGAAGGGGTTGAAGGAGAGAAACAAGTCACATTTGAACTAGACACCAAAGTACCAAAGCATCATGATCCGAGCCAGAAGACGTCGAAAAATTAGAATCTGAGTAAGAAAAGTTATACGAAACAAAACAAATCATGGTCAAAAAAAGAACTTTATGGGATTTGAATATTCCAAACCACGGAGATATCTAGACTGCTGTAGTAAGACAACCTCTTGCTATAAAAAACTTTGAGCATAAACCAACACCACTCTCTATGGTGCAACAATCTCAATTTGTGGGTTTTCGAGCGAAGATTTATATGTTCATCTAGCAACATTCATTGAAATTAGTAACACTTTGAAGATAAATGGAGCCAATGATGATGCAATCTGAATGAGATTATTTCCTCAATGGTGCGATGCTTTCAACAAGAAACACCCTAGATGCAACCACTAGAGGATCCTTCCTGAAGAAAGGAGTCAATGAAGCTGATAAACTATTAGAGGAAAGGGCAGTAAGCAATTACTAATGGAATGAAGAATGAGGAATTCCTAAAAGGGTAGCCGGAATGCTTGATGTAGACAGACTGACATTCCTATCCGCAAAATTTGATGCCTTATCTAGGAAGGTAGAAAAGCTTAATGTGAGCATTGTTGGAGCAATTCAACCTCAACATGAAACTTGTGGTGAGACAGGACACACATTTGTAGAAAATCTCTTCGGGAATCTTATGGTACCCAAACTGGTCTTAGAACAAGCCAACTATGTCCAAATTAATTACCCCCAAGATCCTAGATGGAACCAATCTCCCAACTTTTATAACTCAAATTTCAAAAATCGCCACATCTTGCTACTAAAAACTTCAAATCACCAACACCTATCTAGTTGGACAAAACCAAAATCAAAATTCATTCCCACAACAATTCACTCTAGTTGGACAAAACCAAAACCAATATCCTAACCCTATCTCAACCCTAGAATCCACTTTATAAAGTTTTATCTAAGAACAAAAATAAGCTAATGATGGTTTCTAGGATATGTTCGAAAAAATCAATTTAAAGATAGATCAACTTTCCACTCATGTAAAATTCATAGAAAATCAAATGGTGTAATAGGCAAGCTCTTTAGGAAGCAAAGTCTATGGTAAGCTTCCAAGCCAACCAAAACCAAATTTGAAGGAGCAATGCAATGTTGTTTACCTTAGAAGTGGGAAGACCCTTGAAGAGCCAAAGAGAGCAATGTAGTAAGAAGAGAAATCAAAGGAAGACGAGTCAACAAAAAAGAAGCACGACAAAGCAACAGATGAAGATTAAGAGACAAGAAAGAAAAGATAAAAAGAAGACATTCAAAGGAGAATAAGAGCCTTTGAAAGGAAATTCATGCCATTTCCCCAAAGGCTTCAACAAGCAAATCTAGATAAACAATTAAGGAAATTTTTGGAAATGCTGAAACAACTATATGTCAACATTCCATTTTCAATTATCATGACACAGATGCCAACCTAAGCTAATTTTTTGAAGAAATTTTGACGAGGAAATGGAAAATGAAAGAGCAAAAAATAATGGCACTACAAAGGATTGTATTGCAATGATCCAAAATAAGCTACCACAAAAAATGAAAGATCTAGGAAGTTTCTTCATTCCATGTGAAGTTGAGCAGTAAAGATAAATAAAGCCTTATGTGTTTTAAGAGCTAATGTTAGCTTGACGCCGCTACCTATCTTCGACAAACTCAACATTATTGAACTTAGGCCAACCAATGTAGTCATACAACTAGTCAATCGGTCTGTTAAATATCCAAGCAAAATTATATAAGATGTACTTCTCAAAATTGGCAAATTCTATATTCCAGTAGATTTTATGGTACTGGAAATGGAAGAAGATGCACAAACACCCATCCTTTTAGGCTGACTTGTCCTAGCAACTACTAAAGCTCTTATAGACATCAAAGATGGCAGAATCACCTTGAAGGTAGGAGAAGATGAAATAGTCTTCAACCTACTTGATATGATGATGCAGCCAATACAGAATGCAGAATGTTTTAGAGTTGATGTCATCGATGAAATTTCAAAGGATATACTTAAAAAGGAGATCTGTAAGGATCCTCTCAATAAGTTCATTCCAACTATTTATAATGATGATGAGGGTGATCCTAAGCAGATAGAGATAGACCCTCCATATCCAGACACACCACCGACTATAGAAATCATATAAAATTTAGTTTAAAATCCTTACCTAAGGAACTCAAGTATGCATTTCTCGATCCTAATGATACTTATCCTATGATAGTAAATTCTTCTTTAAACGCTGCTCAAGAAGAAAAGTTAGTGCATTTGCTTAAACAACATAAGAATATCCTAGGTATAACATTAAAGATATAAAAGGTACAAATCCCTCAATTTGCATGCATAGAATTTTATTTGAAGATGGATTTAAACCTTCTATTGAACCATAAGGAATATTGAACCCAAATCTTAAAGTAGTTAAAAAGATATAACTAAGCTATTAGACGCATGCATCATTTATCCGATTTTGAAAGTTAATAGTTCAGTCCAATTCAGTAGTGCTTAAAAAGAGAGGAATCAATGTAGTTAAAAGAGAAAATGACACAACTTTAGCCATTAGAGTTGTGATGGGATGGCGAATGTGCATTGATTATAGAAAATTAAATAAAGCCACTAGAAAGATAATTTTCCTTTAACTTTTATTAATCAAATTTTAGAAAGGCACTAGCTAAAAATTCTTATTTTTGTTTAGTTGATGCATTTTCCAGGATTTTATCAAATTTATATTCACCCTCAAAATCAAGAAAAAATCACATTCACTTGTCCCTATGGTACTTATGCATTTATACATATGCCATTTGGATTATGTAATGCACCAGTGACCTTTCAAAGATTTATGATGGCTATCTTTTCAAATTTTCTTGAATTGTAACACCCGCCGCTAAATCCCGGAGGACCCGACAACGAGCGCCACATTCGATGCCGAAGCACCATCTTATCTAACTTAATAATCCTAAATTATGTATTAGAAGTGACTAAGTTTTTATAAGGGGGCAAGTAATAAATTTCAAAAATAAAGGGTTAAGAAAATTTCTATAGAAAATCCACAGGAGTTTCTCTTAAAAATGAAAATTCTCAAACAAATGAAAAGCAAAGCACTTTCAAATATTTAATCCTCAAAACCCCAGTGCTCTAATTCAACACAAACAGGATACACAACACTTCTAATTATTCACATAAGGCAATCTTAGGTACTATCACATTATAATGCCATATATTATCAAAATCAATTACTAATAATCATGCATTTAGAATTCATATAAAAATTATGTTTCTTAATTAATTACATACTTTAATAATTTACAACTTAATGTATACAACTAAATCTCTTACAATATTTTATACATGCCATAAATACATCCTAAACATGTTCTACCCAAAATATATTTTCTTCTCTGATGCTACACCTCCGGTCTTCGAGTACCACCCACTGCTCTAATCTTGCGCGTGACAAAAATCAACGCGTTGATTATAAAACTCAGTGGTGATAAATAACTTAATAATACCATAAATGAGGTTGCCTAAGCAACAAACTTAAAATATAATTTAAAATACTTAAATCAAATACCAAATTACCGAAGGTGTAAAAATCAATCAAAATATTCCAAAAATCATAAATAAGTTCATTCTTAAGAATAAATTCATAGTTTGACAAATATAAGAAAAATTCTACAAATACAAATATGTTTCCATTTCCCTTTATAATAGAACATAACTTATCTTAGTTGAGGGCTCATAGGTATACTGAGAGAAATATAATCATATTCAATTACGTAGATATAAAATTGGCTTGCGAAAGTGCCATCGAATGTGGCCTGTGAAAGCACCATCAGAGAATTGGCTTGTGAAAGCGCCACCGAAAAACTGAAATAATTGGCCTATGAAAGCGCCACCGAATGTGGCCCGTGAAAGTACCACCAGAGAATTGGCTTGTGAAAGCGCCACAGAAAAACTGAAATAATTGGCCTATGAAAGCGCCACCGAATGTGGCCTGTGAAAGAGCCACCTAATAATTGGTCTATGAAAACGCCACCGGATAATAAGCGCGTTCGCTAATCCCAAAAGGTATCTAGAGCCTAGCATATGATCATAGCTTATAATATAATAGAAAGTCATTAAAGCTGAGCATGCTCATTAACCAGAATAAACCTCATCTTACCATATTTCAACCATGCATACTTAAGCCCAAAACAAATCCATTTCTTAACTGATAATTTTATTTCTTATGCAAGATTCCTTAGCGAAGCATTTCATAACTTAATACTTATTATTTCAAGATTTCATAACTTACAACTTGTAAACATCCAACAAGACCTGCTTATGTTCCAAACAAAAATAATACTTTCATAATACACATATATACTTAGCTTAAAATACTTAAAACCAACATTTAGCAAACATTTCAAAGCCTTAACATTTTTACTTCAAAATATTATCCAATTTCCATACTTATACTTATCAAATATACATACTCAATACATCATGAAATACATAAAACCAACTTAAAGAAAAGAAAGAAAGTATAAGTCAAGCCTTATCACCATTAGGTGGTTCGGCCCTTTCTTGAACACAAAGGGGGGATGATTCTCTCCATCAAATATCTTTTATTCCAAACCAAAATTACTTAATAAAATCCTTACTTAAAAACAATAAATCATAAAACTCATTTTTACTCAATTAAAGCTCTCTTTAAGTCTTGGAAATTTCTTAAACATTAGAATACAAAGTAGTGGTTTTAACCACCATTAAATTACTTATAACTCATTAGAGTCAAAATTAACCATGAAAATCAAAGAAAACTCAAGGCCCTTTCACCAAGCTAGGTTCAGCCTCTCTTACTCATGAAGGGGGAAAAAATTTTCTTTCAAATTAACCACATTAACTTAGAGAAAAATCATTTAAGAACACATTAACATCAAAAGAAAATAAAGCATGAAACAAAAATTTAAGACCTTCCTCCTAGGGGAGGTTCGGCCACATTTGGAAGAAGGGGAGAGAGGTGTTCCTCCTCCCATTCAAGTACTTTCTCATGCTTAGAAATCAAGTCAAATCATATAAAAGCATTCAAATGACAATTTCCCCCAACTTAAACACAAAATTCATTCAAAATTCATTCAAAAATCTAAAAATTGAAAATTTAAAGAAATGAAAGGAGAAGGAAGATATTATTGCACTAACCTTAAAATTAAGCTTGAATAAGCTTAGAAAGCCTTATTCCTTAGCCTTTCCCTTCCCTTTAGAGGATGGTTCTCCAATCTCTTCAAAGTAGCAAAAATAATCATTAAAATCAAGAAATAACAAAAGAAGGAGATGGAGCATGATTTAGTGCATCAACTACATGTCTAAGCCATGAATTCTACTTATTAATTCACAAAATTCAAAAATCACAACTTACTTGTTCTGTAGAGATTCTCCAATTTTCCTTGATTCGAGTCACCAAATATCATTTCTTTAGCTTAGTTCTTAAGGTTTAGTTACTAATTCAATGTTCAATCAAGTGATTTGGTGTAGTTTTGTGAGTAGAGAAGTTGAGAGAAAATGATGGAAATGAGAGAGAGAAAGTGGCATTGGATGAAGAAGAAGGAGAAGATGAAATAGTGTTGGATAAGTTTTGATTTTCAAGTAGCAAAGTCAAACTTGGCTACTAATCTTATGTCAAATGGATGGCTAGGATTCAGTCTCTAGTATTCCCATCTAAGGGCTCTAAATATTCACCAAATAATTCTCCTCTAATTATTATTTAACTCCACCAATTTATTAAATTAACTCCATAAAAATAAATTTTCAATTATTCCTTAATATACTACACTAGAAAACACTATTAATTAAATACTTAAATTCTCCAAAAATATTCATGAGACACTTTCTACCCACCTAAATCATGCAAACATGCTCAAAAAATATAAATAAAATATTACACATGCATAGTAATTTTTTCGGACCGAAATAATACTAAGTCCCGAACCAATGGTACTATTCATAGATCATTAAATCACTATTATCGACAGTGAAAAATAGACTGTTACATGAACAATGCATGCAAGTCTTCAAGGATGATTTTTTTGTTCATGGCTTAATGTTTAAAGCTTCTTTAAAAAATCTTGCTAAAGTCGTGGATGTGAAGAGACCAACCTTGTGCTAAATTGGGAAAAGTGTCATTTCATGGTATAGTAACGAGTTGTCCTTCAACACATCAGTTCAGGGAGAGGCATAGAATTTGATCAAACTAAAAGAAAATCTACCACGACTATCATCTGTAAAAGAGATCAGAAGCTTCCTAGGACACGCCAAATTTTACTGAAGATTCATCAAGGACTTCTTAAAAATATCAATGTCATTATGCAACTTGTTTGCTAAAATGTTCCTCTTCTCTTTGACGATAATAATGAATTCCTTATGCAGGTTAAAGAAGGCACCAATATCAACTCCAGTGATCTCGCTATCGGTCTGGTCACTTCCTTATGAATTGATGTGCGATGCAAGCGATGTACCCATTAGAGCTGTACCTGGGCCAAGAAAAGATAAGAAAGCGTACGCCATCTACTATGCAAGCTAGACACTGGTCAAGACACATGCCAATGACACTACCACAAACTCATTGTAGTATGGGCTTTGGATAAATTCAAAGATTACCTATTTGGATTCAAAGTTACCATATATATAGACCACGTGACAATCAAATATCCAATTGAAAAATGAACAACTACTTTATAAAAGATTTGTAGATGGGAATCATCCGTAGATGCTTAATGGAAGATGAAGTGCTATACACCATTCTTCACCCTATGGAGAACACTTTAGCATCACAAAATAGTTACAAAAATCCTACAAGCTGGATTCTTATGGCTAAATCTTTTCAAAGATCTGAAGCAGTTCATCGCCATTAAAGTATGGGAAATATATCTAGAAGAAATGAGATGTCACAAACAAGCATTCAAGAAGTGGAATTATTTAACGTTTGGAGCATTGATTTCAATGGACCCTTCCTACCATCCTTTAATAATTGATGCATTCTAGTTGCAGACTACAACTCTGTGTATTGTAAGTAAACATTTATAATGATTTTTGTACATAAGGAATGAATGCATATAATGTCTGTCTTGATACATGACATATTTAATATCCTGTTATGATAAGAATATGATTCTTATCCTGGAAAAAAGCAAGCTACGGAAAAAGGTGTGTACTATCTTGACGCTAGTGAACATAATCCACAATAAAAGTTTGTTTGAGATATCTGTTACGAAAATATTTTGTTTTTGATACTCTACTTTGGAAAGAATATGATGTGATTCTGAAAAGTGACAGATTAAGCAAAAAAAATTGGCATGTATTATTCGGAGGCCAGTGAGCCTAATTTATGAATGCTATTCTGTCAAATTCTACCTATGAGATAAAAGGAAGTTATGATTGTTATTACCAACTCGTGAATCTGATCTGTATCTGGAGTTATATGCTCACAAACCTGTATTCTAGAGTTGTGTGCTCATAAATCTATTATCCGGAGTTGCATGCACATAAATCTGTTATTTGGGGCTATATGTTCAAATCTGAAAATGGGACTGCGTGCTCAAAATATCTAATATGAAAGTTGACCAATTAAATTTAATATCTAAAATCTATTATATGGTACCCAGGGTGAGTTTGGCTTAACAAGTCATAACATAAATAATCTGAAAATCATCTGCATTATACTTCTGAAGTATATCTCTGTAGCATCATATTTGTGATGCCCTGAATGTTTGTTATCTATATTTTTGTCAAGGAGAATGATGTGAAATCTGTATACTATTTTTATAAATGATTTGATGAATGATTATTATTATCTGATGATGTTTAATGTCAGGCAATGATAGCCCGAGGAGCTTGAGATGTTTTGAATTATTGGAAGTATACTGTATGTTTTATCTGAGATGCTTGTTATGTTATAATATATCAAATAATCGTTTGTGATGATTTTTACTCACTGAGTGCCATCTCATATAAAATGCTAATGTTTTCCCAGATTTTGGCTCCAAGAGGCATTAGTAGTCAGATTTCCTTCTATTCAGACCGGTAGAAATGGAACTAAAGTCGGGATTAGTTGTGTCTGTATATGTCACCTCCTTAGTTTTGTATAAATGTATTTAAGGAGTTTGTTCTTTGTATGGTCCACCATGTAAAAAAATAACTATATTTATTCATTTATATATTTATATATGACTGTATAAGGAAAGTAAGAAATTTTCTAATATTGATTTCCACTGTTGAATACATGGTGTGACTTATACCTTTGTTAATGGTTATGTATGACATGTTATGTAGCATCTCAGTACTATTTATTCTCAGATATTTGGTATTAGGGTGTTACAAATTTTTTGTTTTGAGGGAAAAATCTAAGGAAAATCATAAGTTTGACTCCGGACATTGGTCCAAATGGATAAAAGACACTAATCATCAAAATCGGGGAGGATTCGGGGCAGGTTTTTTATTTTTTAAAACAACTGATAAATTGACTTAAGTGTTAGTGCTTTGTTAAGTAAAAATAATTTGGAGATAGATAAATGTACTAATTATAAGAAAGCAATGTAACATCCGCACTAGATGAGGTGCTAGCTTAAGATGTTAGCTTATCTTAGGTAAATCCCACATAGGCTAAGCACAAGGTGAAAGTGATGTTTACAAGAATGGGCAAGCCTTACCAATAGGCCTTTTGGGCTATTGAGTTGGTTCTACACTAAGAACAAAACCGTGCAAGACTGAGTGGGTTCGGCCCAAAGCGGACAATTTATTGCTAGGCATGGGTTATTACAAACATAGTATCAAAGCTAAGCCTTGTTCCTCTAGTTGGTGATGGGCCAAACCTCAGCGAAGGCGTTGAGTCCCTAAAGGGGGGTTCGGTCCAAAACAGATAATATCTTGCTAGGCTTGAGCTCTTAACGAGTAAAGAAAGCAATTAAAGAAAGCGACAAATAAAGCAATAAAAGAATAAAAGGGAGTGTCATTTCTAACCTTGTTTAGAGGATTCTAGAATGGCCACACGTCTCCCATTCAAACAATATAAACTTAAAAAGAATATTCAAGCAAATAAACATAATGAAAAGAGTATATCATCTTTAGATCCTTTAAGGGGATTCTAGAATGACCACACATTTACCCAACTTGAAATTAAAGCAAACATCCACAAAAGCGAATAAAGAAAACCCAAGATAAAGAAATGAATATCGACTCTAGCCCTTTTATGGGATTCTAGGAATGAATAAACTGATATATCAAAATGAAATGGGAAAGAAAAAGAAAGAAAATATTTTATGGATTTTTAGTTCACAACTTGAGTTTTAGTAGTCAAGTATGTCTGTTTATCCCATTAAATAGAAATTAGAACCAAGAAGTTCTTCCCATCATGAAATGCAGATTTTTAGTTATGAAAAGTGTTTGCGTGAGTGTGTCTTAATCAAAAGTTGGTTTTAGTCACCATTTTGATTGAAACAAAGTTGTTCGATTTGGAAACAGTGACTTTAGTTGCCAAATGTAGCTTTAATTGCCAATTTGATTGAAAAGTGGCTTTAGTCATCAATTAATTGAAAAATGACTTTAGTAGCCAATTTCATTGGAAAGTGGTCTTAATTGCCAATTTAGTAGGAAAATAGTGCTTAAATCCAAGAAAGTAATTCAAAATCTCTAATCTAACGTAGGTGATTGAAAGACTAATCATACATTTTGAAAATTAAAGCATTTATTTAAAACTATTTTAAACATGCCTCTAATTAAATTTAATTCAAAATGTCTTAACTATTATTTTCTAGATTAAAATAAAATTTTAATTAATCCTAAGCCAAGTGAACATGCAATTTAATTAAATCTAAGTTTAATTATGCAATTCTTGATTAATCATGCAATTAATTAAGTCCTTAATTAATTATGCTTTGATTAGATTCTAAATTAAACAAATTAAACCTATGCAATAAAAATAAAAAGGATCACGTGTGAACATGTGTTTTTCAGACCTTTGTATTGATAAAAATCAATTAAAAAAGTTGTGGTTTAAACAGTTAGCCAAATCGGTCAAAAATCAAAATTCAGCCTATTAAATAAAGGTGACCTTTGCTCACTCTTTTAACTATAATTTTTCCACATAAATAATTTAGGCCCAAAGTTTAACTATCGAAAACTAGACATAAATAGCTTTCAAAAAATATATTATGAGCCAAAATCTGAGTTAATTTGATATTCAAATAATGAGCACTACTGCACAACAAAAGCGCTCAACAAGTGACCTCTTTGCATTCATTTGATCATATCTTAAGGTACAGATTGAAGTTTTGGTTGATTCAAGTTGGATTAGAAACTAAACTTTAAAGTTTACCAATAGTATAGTATGAGTCAAAATTAGAGTTGAACCATGTCTCGAACCATCCAAATAAAAAAAAAAAACAAACTGAATTGAATCAGTTTTTTACAAATTCATGCTTCAACCCAAAGATTTGAAAAAAATTTTAAAATCTAATATAGTCTTAATCTAATACACCCTTTAATAGAGATGGAAGCAAATGAGTAACCACGAATTTTAAACTACTTGTATAAGTATTTGTTTAAAATTTTAGTACTCATACCCATTCTAAATCTATTCAAATACTCAATTAAGCATCTACATTCAAATCTGTTTCAATTTTTACTATTTGTGTATATTCAAAACTCATTTAAAGTACCTCTTAAATGGATAGGGTACCCGAGAATCTTAAATTATATAAATTCAAACTTATTAAAAATATATATTTTTACTAATAATGGATAGGATACCTACGGATGCACACTAACAAACTCATTTAATATAGCGATTAATGGGTAACGGGTGTCCAAGGATCTATTCTCGTATCCTACCTTTATCCATTATGGATAGTATTTCACTATCCGTATCCGTTTTAAACCTATTTATAACTAATCATATCGAAGTGTAACGAGTACTCTAAAATACTTATACCACTTCCACCGCTACCCACTAAGGTGTAAAACAACATGTTGATTATTGGATTAGTTTTGAATTAATTCATGTGCTGAGAATTCGAAACTTTTAGTTTTTTAATTGGGTTCCAAAACCTTTTAATTTGTTAATGTTTTAAGATTTAATATATCTCAATTTGTCAACGAAATAAATTTATTTTCTCTCAATTTTTGTGCATCATTATCTCATTCAGTTTTACAAACTTCCAAAACGATGTTATGTAGTTCCTATCTTGATGTTTATGCTTTAAATCACTTAAATTTGTCAATTATCTAATAACTAATCATCCTATGAAATATATTGTTATTATCATATCAATTTTGAATTTCTAGATACTTATAGTTATCTCTATTACAATTGACATCATGCGATAACGGATGCTTAGTCAATTCTATCAATTAAGATCCAGATATAATGTATCTATATGCTTAGAATTGTGTGATAGTGCATTTACCTGCTCAACTCATTCTGTGTAGCCGACATCAGGGGAGAAGCGAGGACAATTATTTTGTAGAGCCAAATGAACTTTTTAAAACTTTTAAGGGGTCAATTGTAATTTTTTATATTTTGAAGGATTAAAATGTCATTTTTATAAGAAAATTTTTAAAAAAAAAAAAATTTAGGGGGCCATGGCTCCATAGGACCCAAAGGAGCTTTGCCCCTAGTCGACCTTTTTACCTCTTATCGACAATCGCTTTTTTATTGACTTCGTTGTCAATTATGGCTTCATTATATGCCCTTCCAACACCTTCATTATCAATTATCTATGGTTTCCTTGCCCCTCTTTGCCTATATCTGATTCGACCAATTACCTAGGATTTTCTTGCTCTTCTTTTAGATCGAGAAGTAGAGAACCAAAATATTGATATTACACAAAAGGCATATGTTAGTTTTCCATTGGAGAGTAGACGAAAAGCTGACCTGGATGCTTTTAAGGCATTTTAAATGAAAAAAAAAATCGTCAACTCAACCCTTTTTCACTTTCTCTCTCTCCCTCATCAATGTCTCTCTCCCTCAATCCCAAACTCACCTCCTCACTAGAAACTTACAAAATCAGTAACCAAATCATAGATTACAACTTTTGGAATTAAAAAAATAAAACAGAGGACTTATGTTAATATATATATGAGAGAAAAAAAATACTCAAAATGATAAAGAAAAGCCGAATGAAGAAAGGATTCATGATAGATGAATTCATCCATCTCTGTATTTTGAAACTTTCCATCGATGACTAAAGCATATATTTTGCGGCAAAAAAAAAAAAAGCTCAGAAAAAGAATGAGATTTACATACTTGGAATTGTTAAAAAGTAATTAATTCTTATGAACATTTTTTTCCATATAAATCTTTCCAAATGGTTTTATGTCTGATAAGATAATATCCTGATATTGAGAAGCACCGGTGTGTAAAATACTGCAAAAAAAAAAAATTATTAGCTTTATTGTGTAAGATAGATGAAATTAACCCAACTGAAAATATAATATATACCTATTGAGAGCAAAAAACCATCTCAAGTTCTCTTCAATTTCTTCTTTATACTAACAACTTTTCTATATCCATTTAGTGATGAATGGTATTTCCCATTGGTAATTCCATTAGAGCAAGCGATGCCACAAATTTTAATTATTTTTTGTATCTCTGAATTAATATAGAAAAACAAGGAGAGAAGAAAGCAAATTTTGAGGATGAGATGAGATTTTTTATGCATAAGAAATCTAGCTACCGATTGTCATTTCAATGAGGAGACATATTTGTGAATAAGGGAGAGAGAAATTAAAGAGGGAGAGAGAGAGAAAGTGAAAAGTTAAGGTTAATGTGATATTTTTTTTAATTTAAGATACTTTAAAAGAGTTTAGATCAACTTTCCGTCTATACTCCAACAGAAAAACTAACAAATGCTTTTTCATGTAACATAAATTAAAATTTATATATTTTTACATTACAAATTAAATTTTAGGTATGTTAATGTAATAAAGTGTATAGTTGAGCTATGACAAGTGAAATTAAGTTTAATTTTTGTTTTTAGCCTATAACTTTTTTCTCGTTGATTTTGGGTTTAACTGCCCTCCTCTGGATGTAAAAAATAAAAAATATATTATTTTGATATTTTCTATTTAAATAAATATTGTTATTCTCTTCGGATGGGGTTATATTCCTTTCATTATTATATATATAATATTTCATGATCAATAAAAGACTTGGCGATAAAATACACTTCATAAGTTAAAATAATATATTTTTATTTTTTTAAAATATTTTATTTTTAATTTGATTATAGTATTTTTTATTTAGCAATGGTATATTTTTATTGTTAAATATTTTATATTTCCAATTATAAATATTGGTATGACTTGGCGGCTAACCTTCGAGCCGTGCAACCCGAGCCGCGCATCACTGCTGCCCAATAATGTGCGCCAGCATCGTCCTCCATTCTCTGGTTCAAAATATGCCGTTATCCAACAGTGTATTTGGCGCCTCTGCTCCGTTGGCAAGCCCATGGTTGGCAAAACCAAAGCTGAAAGTAAGAGATATTACCAATTGAATCGAATCGAACACAACCAATTCTTTTCTTACTCTTTTTTTGTTAAATACGTAGAATGATAGACATCATCTTCTTCATACTAAAAGAATGGTTCCCCAATTTATAACTTACTCTGTTCCGAGAAATGGCAGTTCCTCTTCCTCTCTTGAACTTGATCTGCCATTTCCCAATGATTATCAGGAGCTTCTTCAACAAGTAAGTTTTCATTATATATTCTATTTTGTTTTATTAGAAATTAGAAATTATTACAGTTGAAAAGCAAGTGTTTATTACCTTCTAACAGGCCAAGAAAGCAACCAATTTGGCTATGGAGAACAACAAACAGTTGATGGTTAAGTATTTACCAAAACAATTATTGATAATTATATTGAATCTCTGATAGACTGTTACCCAAAAATCTGTATAACAGGAGATTGAATTCCCAACTGCTGGACTTGAATCTGTGCCAGGTTCTATTTATTTTCCTTTTTTATTTTCTTTATGCATATATCATGAGAATTGACATGTTAAATTCTCGTATCAGGTGATGGGGAAGGGGGTATAGAAATGACTGAGAGTATGCAGTTCATTCGTGAATTTTGTGACCGATTTGTAATTCCAGAGAAAGCTACACGAACTAGAGTAGTGAGTATTTATCCATTGTTTGTTATAAATAAATTTAGGTACATAATGAATTTTGTTTAGTTATATGTTGAACTCCATAAAATTTAGCTTTTAGTACACAAATTTTTTCTTTTATACCAAACATGAGAACAGGAAGTTACAAGAAATAAAACTAATGAGACACGAAAGTTTGTGGACTTATTAGTTTTTTTCTTGTTTCATTTGATTGATAAATCACTCTGGTGCGAGTTCAACTTGTCGAAAACCATGATGTTAGAACATGCAGGGAAAAAAATATAAAAGGGTAATTTTGTTTTAACAATTTGGATTGTTTAATTTTGTGGTAGAATCTGGTTTCCTTTGGTTAATAAATCACTATGGTGTCTTTTACCCATACTGTACATAGATGACAAGCATAAGAGAGGTTTCATAGCCTAATTTTTGCAACCGTTTGGCTTTCTGCAAATTGTGCAGCAGTTCAAAAGGGCTTAATTTTATGGAACTTTGTAATGAAATAAATACATTATGTAGAACTACTTCGAAACACGTTTTTGTAGAAGGATTTTGAAGCCTTTTAATTATGGGAAACAAATTCATGCTATGTTGTTTAGGTCCAAGCTAAGAAAAAAAAAAAATTTGATCTGGACTGTTTTAGCCCTAATCTGATGAAGCTGTCTACAAATGTAGCCCATTTGATGAATGGGGGTATCAGTAACAGTAATATAGCCTCAAAATAGGTCAGATAAGATTGTTCAAAACTATAATCAACTTTAAATGTGAAAATAAAGATTTTAAGTATTTGATGACGCTTTTCAAGTGTAATAACACTTGTGAAATTCATGGTATGTTGGGTTCGTGATAGTTAGGAAGTGATAATTTTACATATTTCATTCATATCCCATAGTTTGTTCAAACATTTACCAGCACGGTTAAAAGCTCAATCAAGTGTAGCTACTTTTTGGTTTTATTCTGAAAATTTTTACCTTACTCCATGTCCATGTCACCTATTCATAATTGTCATCTATCTTGGATGCTGTTGTGTTTTTCCCATTTTTATTAGTTAACTCAGGCAAATGTGGTTATTCTATCTTTTACCTTACACATCCGTGTCACCCTCTCATAATTGTCGACTATCTGTGGTGATGCCTTAGTGTAAATTGCTAAACATAGGAAAATCTGGTTGATCTATCTTTTATATTTGATCATATATATATATATATATATATATATATTTGATTTCAACAATATTTAAAACCTGTAAATCAATTTGTTCCAGTTTTTTCCCGAAGCAAATGAAGTCAAATTTGCAAGACAAACAGTTTTTGAAGGATCTTCCCTTAAGCTGGACTATTTGACAAAGCCATCATTTTTTGAGGATTTTGGTTTTGTTGAGAAAGTCAGAATGAAAGATCGTGTGAAGCCAGAAGATGAGCAATTCCTGGTTGCCTACCCCTATTTTAATGTCAATGGTAGCTTCAAACTTGTTATCTTCAGAACTTGATCTCCACTTTATCTACATTTTTCCATTTCATTTGCATCTCAGAAATGCTTGTGGTGGAAGAGCTTTACAAAGAAGCTGTTGTGAACACAACAAGAAAACTGATTATATTCAATGGAGAACTTGATCGTATAAGATCTGGCTGTATCCTTCTAATTCTAGTTTGTTCAATTTGCTAGATTTTAAATTCTAGTTTCTCTTTTCAATGCACTTATATCCAAAGTTTTGCTCTTTCACTAATCTCCATAATCGAAAGCCTTGTAATAAATTTAGAATTTTCCCAATATGTATATATATATATATATATATATATATATATATATATATATATATATATATATATATAAAAAATAGAAAAAAAAATAATATATATTTATTTATAT
>CANUEP010122821.1:0-15707 GCA_947857235.1 Jatropha podagrica | reverse complement strand
AATTTAATCTACTGATTCTCAAAATTACTTAAAATCCTATAATCACTTTTTGATTAACTAAATCCCTGATTAATTCATTTTATCTACTCCCACAATTAATCAACTAAAAATATCAAAATCAACAATTAATATCCCATAATTAAATTAATTCCTACAGATAATATTGTTCTAAACTAAAATTAATAATTCTCAACCTATAAACCAGTAGTCAATAGACCATTCAAATTCTAACAATATACCTATAATCAATTAATCAAATTCCTCAATATTACCAAATAATAATTCAAAATCATATAATTAATCAATTATCACAATCATTCAATTTAACCAATCAATTATTAAAATTATCCCTAAAATAATAAAATCCTCCAATATATAACTTGAACTAAATAATCATAAATAATAAAATTAATCAATCAAAAATTCTAAAAAATTAACTAAATATATTTTGGTATTAAAATTAGTACCCAATTAATCACAGTCCCAAAAATTAATTATCCAGAGGTTGAATCGCGTCTGATGGGAGAGGAGGAGACGGTGGTCGGAGCTGTGAGTTGGGCCTGCTGCAGAGCAGGCGGCGCTGCAGTGGCTGAGCCGCTACTGCTGCTACTGCTGGAATAAGGGCACGACAGAAATGAAGGAGGGAGGAGGAACCGGAGTTGTGGCGCTGCTGCAAGGAGAGAGGTAGCGAGCTGCGGTTGCCGTCCAAGCCGCGTGCGGAGGAGCTGTAGACTGTAGCGACGAGAGGACCACTGCTGACTTGCGCAAAAGAGAGGAGGTGTTGCTGCGGTGGCCGGAGACGGGCTGCGACAGAGGAAGGAAAGAGAGAGAGAGCTGGAGTGGTGCGGCTAGGTGCAGCTCTTGCCGCGGTGGTTGGAGTCGCAGTGAAGAAGAGAGAGAGATGGGGAAAGAAGAGTGATAGAGAGAGAAGGAGACTGCTGTGATGGTGGCGCGGTGAAGCTCGTGGTGGCCGGAGTTGCAGCAAGAGAGAGAGAGAGATTGAAGAGAAAGAAGGAGAGGAAGAGAAGGTTGGTAGCGTGAAGATGAAGAGGAAGGTAAGAAAAATAAATTAAAAAAAAAAAAAAAAAGAAAGGAGACAAAGAAAAGATAGAAAGAATAAAGAAAAAAATTATTGCAAGGATACAAACGACCCAAAGAAATAAAGCAGCGAAAAATTTATTAGTGCATAGTATTTATAAAAATATATGATTAATGTTTAATTCAAATTGATTCGGTCCAATTCAATAATTGATCCGATATTTAATTGGTTTAATGGTTTTTCAATCGATTTTAGAGCGAATCAAAATGATTTTCGATTTTAATAAATGTTACGTGACTGAATATTATTGGCTAATAATTTATAATTAAATTTAAATGCAAATGTTTCGAAATAAAAATTTCGGGGCATTACATTCACGTTGTGTTAGATAACAAATAAGTCATTTATTTATATGTAAAGGTATAATTATTTCATGATATTCAAGAAATGAAGTATTGCTACTACTTCTTTTAGTTATGCAAAAATGTTAACAAATCATGAAGAAAAACAAGAATGCGTTTGTTGAAAGTACATGCAGTCTACTTTGTCGAGCAACAAATTTATATAATATTACATGAAGACAATACTTTTTTACACTCAACTTACTTGAAGGAATGATATATTAAAGGAAACAAGAAGAACATATTTTACAAAAGTTTTTCTTTACTCATGATCTACGAAAGAATTGTGATATTGAACTTCAACCACTCAAACAATGATATTATTGATTTGCGCATCAAATTACTTTCTACTGCAAGTTTTCTACTGTAAGTTTTCTGCAAAAATTGAAATGCATAAAAATTAAAATGCATAAACTCAAATATCTTAATATTTATCTTCATGACGCGGTGAATACGCACTGTATCCTAGGGGTGAGCAAATAATGGATTTAACCGAAAATCCAAACCGAACCGAGTAATTTCGGTTTGGTTCGGTTGCTAATAGATTAATTTTGCTTTGGATTGGTTAGTAATAAATATTAATTTGGTTTTTTATTACAGTCCAGTTACTCTAAAAAAACTATAGTTTATCCAAATTAACCATATTAACAATCAAATATATTTTTTTACTTCAAAATTTGTTATGCTAATGCTTTTTACCATACATGAAAATAATAATAAAAAGAAAATAAAATCAAAATTAAAACATTATCCTGACACACTTCACCTACCACCACTCCACTTTCCCTTTCTATTGAATTTCTCGACTCCTCTTCTTCTCAAACCTCTCTTTTTATACTTTACAAATCACGTTGCCTACAATCTTCTCTAACTACTCACTTTTAAAAGTTTATTTTCAAAGATTCAGGTTTTTCTTTTTTGTTTCTCTCAATCACATCTTGTTTATTTGGTTGCTTTGTAATTTAGATTATTTTTGCTTGTCTTTGGCAATCTGTAGTTTAGGTTTTGTTTGAGATTTGACATGGTCCAAGACAAAATTTCCTTCTCTGTTTCCTGATATTAAGATTTATTTAAAAAAAAAAAACAAATCTATATTTTGCGATCTAGGGAAACTACAGTGTTATTTTTTAGCCAAGTTATATGAACTTGTTAATTCACATGCTTTGAGCTTTGGCGTTGGTAAAGAAAAGGAGTGTTGTGACTTATATGTATCTTAAACTGTCATTATGCTTTACCTTATTTTATTGTTTGGATTTAAGATTGATAATGATGTCTAAAATGGTATACAAGTTTTTACAGTATTTTATACTATTTATTTAGTCATTATAGTCCTAACATTGTAAAGCATAAGTTTTTTGACCTATAAACAACAAGAACATGCTTAGCTCTCATTATCATTTTCTTTAGTCAAATTTCAAGTCAAAGTTTTAGATTATTCTTTCGCATTTGTTTTCAATTAATAGGTGTTGAATTAACAGTTTAAAATGTTTAAGTTGCTCTTTTCAGTAAATTCTTGTTACATTATGGATTAAAATTATCTTTCTAATAATGAAATTATTTTGTTGTCTTTATTTTCAGATGTCAGATATAGAAAGACTTTCTGTTTCAACAAAAGTTACAGAACTAATTCCACCATTCCTCCAACCTACACTTCAAACTGGACCAGTAACAATTCAACATAGGAGAAACTTTAGAGTTAAGGAAAAAGCAATGCAACCAAGATCAGAAGCTTGGGACCATTTTACAAAGATTGTGGATGGTGACGGACAAATAAAAGGCAAGTGTAATTATTGTAAAAGGGAGTTTAATTCTGACAAAAGAAAAAATGGCACATCTACATTGAGAAATCACTTGATTATATGCAAACAAAGGCAACAAAATATAGAAGCATGTCAATCACTATTAGCTTTTAAATCTATTGGGACAGGGGGAGATGAGCATATGAGTACTCTAACAACATGGAAATTCAACCAAGATGTTATAAGAAAAAAATTAGCTCGCATGGTTATTCTTGATGAACTTTCATTTAAGTTTGTGGACGGAGAAGGGTTTAGGGATTTCATGGCTAGTGTACAACCTAAGTTTCAAATTCCATCTAGATGGACGGTCTCTAGAGATTGTTATCAATTATACTTAGATGAGAAGAAGAAATTGTGAGACTTTTTTACTAACTCTAGGACTAGAGTTTATCTAACAAATGACACTTGAACTTCAATACAAAAAATCTATTATATGCGTCTTACTTCTCATTTTATTGATAGTAATTGGAATCTGTAAAAAAAAAATCATTAATTTTTGTCTAATTGCTAGTCGCAAGGGTGAGTCTATCGATATCGCAATTGAGTCTTATTTACATGAGTGGGATATTGATAAAGTTCTAACAATTACCGTTGATAATACTATCTCAAATGATGTCGTCGTTGGTTATTTGAAAAGAAAACTAAATAGTTGGGGAGCTAGCATTGCTAATGGAAAATACACCCACATGAGATGTATTGCACACATAATTAATTTAGTTGTGGTTGATGGATTAAAACAAATATCAAATTCTCTTAAAAGAGTTCGAGATGCAGTTAGGTACATGAGACAATCTCCCGCTAGATTGAAGAAATTCAAAGAATGTTGTGAAACGGAAAAAATTCAAAGCAAGTGTTCCTTGTGTCTAAATGTGCCAACTAGATGGAAGTCCACTTTTTTAATGCTAGATTCTGCACAGAAATTTCAATCTGCATTTGATAGATATGATATGCATGATCCACATTATAGCATTGACCTTTGTGATGAAAATCAAGTTAGTCAAGTTCCAACTTATTTGGATTGGGAGAATGTTAGAAGAATAGTCAAATTGTTAAGTTATTTTTATGATCTAACATTGAAAATTTCAATATCATTTTATATGACATCCAATGAATATTTTCATGACATTAGTGGAGTTGAATGCCTTTTGCGCGATTGGCAAATGAGTGATGATTTTGAATTGGCTACTATAGGAAAGGCAATGAAGGATAAATTTGACAAATATTTGGGGGATCCCAATAAAATGAATAAATTAATGTATATTGCTATTATTCTTGATCCCTGATAAAAGTTAGAGTTTTTGGAATTTGCTTTTCTTGATTTTATGGAAATGAGATTGGTGGTACTTTAGCAAATGCAATAGAGAAGGCTCTATATGAGTTATATGATGAATACAAGGCAAAAACCCAAGTTGAGAATGTTCAATTAAGTGATAGTGCTATAACTCAACTTTCTAGTGCAAGCAGTAAGAGTGCAAAGTCTCAAATGAAAGCAAAACCTAATTTGTCACGCATGGGGGATAAATTTAAGCAAAAAAGGATAGAGAGTGAAAATGCAATTATGAAATCTGATTTAGATTGCTATTTACATGAGAGCATTATTGATGTGGATGAAGGAGACACATTTGGTGTATTACTGTGGTGGAAGTTAAATTGCAATCGATTTTCTATTCTTGCTCAAATGGCTCGAGATATTTTAGCTATTCTGGTATCTACAGTTGCTTCAAAGTATTGCTTCAGCATCGGAGGAAGAGTACTTAATGCTTTTAGGAGTTCTTCAATTCCTAAAGTAGCAGAGGCCCTCATATGCACCCAAGATTGATTGGTTGCGATCTTCATCTCTCCCTAGGACTATTGAGGAAGACTTGGAAGATCTTCAGAAATTTGAAGATGATACGTACTTTTTATTTTAGACTGTTATTATCTTAAATCCACTTTTATTTACAAGTTAATTATGTACTAACATAATATTTTTTATTTACTTTTGATATATTTTCAGATATATTAGCTTTTGATGTAAGTAGCATAAACGATGACATAAATGACAGTTAAAGAAAGGTAATTAACAATGTTCTACTTTATGGATAAATAGCAATAAGGTAAAATTTAATTTTTCATGTTTATAATATATCAAAGATATCAAGTTTTACTATGTTTTGACCCTATATATGTGCTAAAATATTGGTCAAGTGCAATTATTTGTATATGAATGCTAGGTTACTAAAATTTGGACACTTGAAGGAAGTTAAAGAAGTTTTTTGGGTTGTTTGAAAGTGGATCAAATCTGAAATTTCATTAGGTTGTGCCTTTCACTAACATATTTCTTCTGTTATTTTATTTTTATTTGGATAAATTCTTATTAAAAAGAATAAAAAGATCATTGACTTTTGCAAGGATGTTTTCATAGAAGATTTTGAAATTTGAAAAAAATTGGAGAAGATTAGAGTATTAATTAATAATTCTTTTTGGATGTATAAATTTTGTGATAATTGATAACTGTATTTGTATAGTTTTTGTGACAGATGACAACAATATATAACTTTTGAGATCACTAACAATGAAAGCCATGCTGAATTGGTTACTTTCATAACTGAAAGTTTGAAAATTTTGAATGCTTATTTTTATGTTAATTATATTAATTGTTATTTGGATAGTTGGATTTAAATATGAGTATCTTTGTAATTTTTGTTTGTACAGTTGTGACTTGTTGGATTAATTGAGTAACTTTATTATTTATTTTTTTATCATGTTCAATTTTCTATACTTTTATAAGCATATATATATAATCGTTTTAAGAGTGCAAACTGTAAATTTAGAGATAGGAGTACATATATTGAAAAATTTTATATTTAGATATTTTTTCATTATCGGTTTGGTTTAATCAATTGAAAATATTAATTCGGTTATTTGGACAATTGCGGTTTTTTTATAATAAAATCGGATATTATTAGATTCGATTATTTTGATTTTATATTAAATTTGGTTTGGATTGGATAATGAATTTATAAAATCCGGTCATATTTGGATTGAGTTATTCAGTTTGAATTAATTCGGATTAACCGAATGCTCACCACTATCCTTTTCCCCCTCTAACTAAAATTTTTTACTCACTAGATTTTCTTAATAAAGGTTTTAATAAGACAATATTTTAATGTATATTTAAAAAAGAATATTGAATATTGTACTATTATTTTTTTCTCCCGGAATTTTTTTTTAATAAGATTTTAACAAAATATATTTTTTGAAGAATAGATATCTAATGTCATATATAGCTAGAAATCTGTATCACTATCACTAATTAGTAAGAACTCTATCTTCATAATCTATCTCTATTTTCCCGTTAGGATTCCATTTATATATTTTCCTTATTCTCTATATTCCTTTTTTACTTTTTTTTTTTTTTCCTATCATTTTATAACACACTCCTCCACATTTCTTAAAATTGATCTAGCTCCCAAGAAATTATGGAGAAAAAAAAAAGAATAAAAAATTCAACGGAAATGAAATGAGAGAACAAAATTATTCCTATCAACACGGATCACTCTTATAGGAAAATGTCTCACAAATACTTAAATAAAAGGAAAATTTTTTAATCATGCCAAACCTTAAAAACCAAATAATAATAAACTCACCCTGAGTTACTAAATTAAATTAAAGGGGAACTTCGTAGGATAAAGATGGCAGAGCATAAATGAAATGTTTATTTGAAAAAACCAAGATCGCGAACCTACAAACTAAAGCAGAACAAAAATAATACATTAACAATTTGAACAGGATGAACAAAAACCAAAACAAAAAAACAAAAGATCTAATTCTTAGACAATGTAGGTGTGGCACATAGCATCCTTGGCAAAGTCTACTAAAACAAAATTAAAGATGCCATCAAGGTACCAACATTCTGTACAGAGAAAGCTCAGAAAGCTGAACTCGATCAAGAACCCAACCACCAAATCAGATAAGCTATCAGTTATAATTCAAAAAAGCAGGCACCATATATTACAAACTCCTGCATTATTATCCAAGTGTTTCAGAAGCCACCAACCTGTTGCTTTGAAAAACCACCAAACCTCCCACCAGAGGAAATGGCAGAGCTGCCATAAGCTGGAGGAACAGTGCTAGGGCCAGGGCAGTCTCTCGCCCAATGCCCAATTTGATGGCACTTATAGCATTCACCTGCAGCACTGCCGCTGCCAGCCAAAGAAGATCCTCTATTAGGATAGACCCCACCCCCCATGGACTGCCTTGGAGCATTCATAATACTAGGACAATTCGCAGAGCTGTGACTAGTAGCACCACAGCTGTTGCATGACAGATCATGTGTAGGAAACCTAGTGCTGTACTGGTTTCCGTACTGACCCACTTGGTTCGACAGCAAACCAGATTCTCTAGCTGCATAGCTGTTATTGCCCACTTGATTAGATCCTAATGGTCCACTTTGTCTACCTCCAATATTTTCAATTCCAGTGCTATTTGCTCCAGCGTTAGGATAACCAGATTCTGGGTTGGAAGCATGCGTGTAACTCCCCGATTTGAATTTTTCAATCATATCTAAAAGAAACTTTGAATGAGATGAATGATTCACCTTTTCTGCTTTGACCACAGTGGACTTTACCCGCTGTTCATCACTAAATGTTTCCTCCTTTACTTTCAACTTGAACTGAAATTTACTAAACAAAACTTGTCGAATAATTTTTGAAAAACCCTCATCATCTTGCTTTTCATATTTCAAGAAGTGCAGATCTTTTGCAGATATACCCATAATCTCCTCGCCACTCTCTTGAAACGCAGTCACCCATGTGATGCCAGTATGATCCTGTATCTGAAACTGGAGTATGTATCTGTAGTCACATTCATCCATAGACTGATCACACTTCTCACACCGCCACTTCCCATCCCCATTATTTGTGACCTTCTTGCTGCATGGTCGGTCTCCAGCCATGATGGGGCAAGCTGTATAGCAGAAGTTGTCAGACTTAATGAAAATCACAGTTGCACCAACAGTGATCCAATCTGGCTTCTCAGAAGTCCCTAATTTCTCGTCCTTGATTTGAGAAATAGTTTTTGGAACATCTTGCCTACCCACACTTGACATTTCTCTTGAAATAGAAACAGAAGGGACGTTCCTGCCTTCCTTTTCAAACCATTCCTTTAGCCTCCGACCCTCTGGAAAATCAGGCTCTATAAACAGTTGACTTGTGGAAATAGTCCCAACTGCCTTCCCATTGAAATCACTAACTCTACAAGATTTTACAGCCAGAATAGGAAAACAGCCAGAGTCGCACATATTTTGCAGCCTTAGTCCTTCTGCATTACAGAAATTTCCCCAAAGCGTCAATTCAACACTACGACCTGACATGTCTTTCAACTGGAGGCTTCTCTTCTGAGTTTCTGTGCCATTTTTCCTCATTATTGAAGCCACAGGAGTAATTGAAGTCACCATACCAATTATATCCACAACACTGTTATTATTCATGCCCTCAACTTCACTTATGGAACGGAAATGAAATTGTTGCCTTGGAATTGAGTTGTCATCCTCAAAACATGGTTGAATTACTGAACCAATCTCCAGAAATATCTCTAGATCATTGTGAAGGTGGTTGAAATTCTTTTGAGCGGGTCTTAAACTTCCCCTGGAAATTAAATAAACTTTCCCAGCTTCAATCTGGCTGTAAAATTGGTCAGCTACAGCATTGAAGCAGGTTACTCTAATTTCTCCACCATCTGAGTCGAGAAGATCAAAAGAGAACACTTTTCCATCACCACGGGGATTATTGTAGTGCCTGAGCTCTCCTTTTACTGTCACCCTTGCCTTAATTGTCCACCTACCCTGATATGGATTGAGTGCTGAAATCGGCATTATCCTAGGTGGAGCTTCATTCCTAGCCACTGGTCCTCTATTACAATACATAGGAGGCGGTTGTTGATACGCTGGCCGAGATGAGTGAGTAGAAGTGCCAGAAGGATGTGAAATTTCAGGTCTAGCATTGTGAAAGACACCATTCTGATCATTGTAGGCTGCATTTATTGGAGTGGTTCCAGGAAGCCCTGCACCAGGTTCTGCTTTCAGATGAGATGGGGGTGCATTTGATGCACCATATCGTCCAGTGTCATAATTGCTGGAATAGGAACTACCATGTAACTGATTCACTCTAGGGGTTTGTGCAGATGCCACAGCCAAATTCGGGCTTCCAACCATCCCACCTGAAAGTGAACTATTACCAAAAGATTGAGGATTTGCAGGGTTGTTAACTGCCTGGTCAGTGGAGGGTTGTGAAGGCCCCAAAGACTTTTGTGCTGACACCGGATGTCCAATTAGAGCACATTCTTCAACTACAACAACCAATTCCAGGATGATTATAATCCTGTTAGCAAGGCAAGTAAAAAATAAATCATAATGTTATCAATGAAAATATGATACAGTATTGAACAACAAACAAGCTATTCAACAGATATAACTAGCAGATTTCCAAAATTTCTAGTAAGAAAGTTCCTCTTTTTGCCATGACCTACATCATTATTTACCCATAGGTCAAACTAAAATCTCATGGATCTCAAAGCACATTTCTGGCTCAGTACGTGTGTTGTTGGGTAGGGGGAATGGATGCCATCCAACGGTGCATCTTCAACAAACCAGCTATGGAAACCGAAGGCACACACTGCTGCTACTTTTCATGAACTAGTTTCTTAAGAATCAAATGTTGATTCAAAGATTGGCCATCTGAATGACATGACAAAATATCATAATAAATGTTCCAAAAATAAGGTGCTTGCATTTCCATGAGAAATATATGCAGTCTCCAAAAGACATGATAAGATAAAATCTGTGTGGTACCAGCCAAAATTCAACAGCCCTGTGATGTTTAACCAAAATTGGAGGTTTAAAATAACTTGTAAACAAATGAATCCAATTCCAGTTCAACCAAAACACTATTCTCTCCAATTGAGGGCACCATATTCCCAGAAGAAAGAGAGTCAAACGGTCATGGACATATTAACAATCCAATAATAGTTCAAAATTTACTAAAACAATTAACAAGTTCTCATCCATTAACAAGCAATGGTTCCATATCTCAACCAATCTATGACAGTTATCAACAAGGTTGGAAATACAACAGGGAAAAAAAAAAAAAAAGAAGACAATATAGGGATTATTGATCAGAAAAACATTCCTATATAGTAGTATCATCAAGAGAAAGGAAAAAACATTTATAAGACACAATAAAATACCTTATTAATGAATTAAAATAATTAGCTAGGTAAAAATAAATAAGTACATGAAAACGGACCAAATCACCCTTCTAATTCTAATTAATATACTCACATGCGGCCTTGGACAGTGGTGCAGGTATACTGAATCAACTGAACAACAGAACCAGCACGCAAGTTTCCATCTTTAACCAAATGGTTAATCTGAGTGCCTAACATGGCTTGTTGTAAATGAGACCCATCCGATAGAACCAACCGAAAACGGTCACTCTGTTGGGGTTGCTTCGTTTGCACCTGTTTCAGCTCCGTCACTTGTAGCGTTGGCTTCAGTTCTGCCGCGGTTGCTCCGCCGCTGGTTATCTTGGCTATCGCTCCCTCCGACAGATTCATCGTATCCGTTAAGAACAATTGATCGGAAAACTTGGAATTTTTTAGATTTAGGATAAAGTGATTGATCCCCTTAGGAATTGAAAGAGAGCAAGGGAAAGATTTTCAAACCCTAGCAGAGAGAAAGGAAGCGCCAGGATTTTGAGAGGGAAACTTAAAGACCGTTTGGCTTTTGGAAATTTTATGTAGACAGTGGATTATATGAAATACCGACTATGTCCCGTTTTATTTACTTATTTATACGAATCTTGTGACGTGCACAATTAAAGATTATTATTGAAAAAAAAAGACATTTCAATTTTTTTTTTTTTTTTTTTTTTTTGCATTTAAGTTTGGATAGGTACAAGCAAAATTATTCCAAATTTGCTGGGAAAGTATCACTTCATTAATTTTTTTTCAGATTTTATTTTATAATCACTTAATATTAATTAAATTTTATATATAATATTATATTTTAATCTACAGATATTCTAAGACATTGTATAAATTGAATAGCAATTTAAGTATATGTAAATTTCATATGTAATCAATTAGCAATATAAATTATGTATTACTTTTTATAAAATTAAATTTACTGTCTGATATATTAATTTAATTTAAAATAACGAAAACATATTAGTAAACATAATTATTTTGTTCAATTTATATTATATTTTAAATTTTACACCTTATATATATATAATTCTGAAATAAAAAATATTTTAAAATGCTGACATGGCGCTATGTTCTTCCACCATTTTATTTTTCTTTTTTTTATTATAATTTTTCTTTATTTTAAAACTTTGATTGGTCATTAAAATATTTTTAAATTTAGAAATTATGATAACTATCAATATTTTTTAAATTATTTATATGATTTGATTATTCATTAAAATATTTTTAAATTTTGAAAATTGATATTTTACTGTAATAGTCAACTTTTTTTTTTTTTGAAATTTAATCTTATCTACCTATATTCTTTCATTCTATTGAATCTTAATTTTTATCCGTTTATTATTTTGTATCTCTATGTTTTTTTTTTTTTTGTCTATTCTCTAATTCTATAGTTCTTATCTTATAAATTTTTTTTTCTTTGAACTTCAATTTTATAGATTCCTTTGTTGTACAACAAATCATACCGATGAATAAGGTATGTGTGTTTAGTGTATTTCGCTCAATATTTTCATTTGATAAACATAATTTAATTATGAAGAGATTGAGAGAGTTAAGTCACGCCTTAATGATCTTCAAAGTGAAAATGTTTTTTTTATACTTCTGTTGGATATTAAAATTAATTAATGTTTTATAGAGAAGTAATTGCTCAAAATTAAACTTAATGTCTTGGAGTATGGTATGTAATTAGTCAAAATTTCAGAAATAAAACAATATTCTAAAGCACATAAGTGATGTTTTTATTTTTAATTATGTATATATTTAAATTATTTCATGACTAATATTTAACAATTAGACGGTTATCAATTTATCTCTTTTAAGGATTTATTTTCATTATATATATGTTTACATAAATTCTAAACTTAAAAGGTCGTTATGTATATAATGACAAAAGTTAATTAAATTTTTTATTTTTATTTACAAAATAGCATTATCAAGAAGGTTGTGAATCAGGTAGTGTTACTATGAAACTAGAGATGCAGTGGGATGAAAATGCAAATATTATACTTTACGTAAATAGAAATAATTGGTATATGATTGTAGTTAGGAAGTTAGCCATCTTCTTTTTTTATGATATGATTGTAATTGATGTATTTTTCATTAAAAAATAATTTTTTTTTTCATGTTTTGATTATTTCTTCATTTTAATTTAAAAATTAATATTTAACATAATAATTTATTATTTTTCATCATTAAATAATAAATATCAAAATTAATACAGAAATATTTTACCATATTTTATAAATATTGAATTATTTAAATTATAAAATTTTATCTATTCAAAATTATTAAGAATAATAAATAATATTCAACCTATTTGAATCTAACTAAAATTTAGTTAGGATTAATTGAAGTCTTTTCAAAAAGAAATTATAAACCCATCTTCCTCAAGTTTAAAATGTGATGCTGAAGGTGAAATTCATTTTCCTTAAGTGTCAAATGTGATGTACTGATGTTGTACTTTTTCAGTGACTTTCAGACTTATTTGACTACTTGAGTTTATGATTATCTTAAATAAATTAATGATATTATAACTTTATATAACATGAAAATTTAATAAAAAAGAAAAATAAATCTTATAATATATATATTATAAATGTAAATTGTTTATAAATTAAAAATTACAAACTATTAAAGTAAACTGTGCAAATCCCGGGCTTCATCTAATTACATTACAATTGAGAATAAAAGTTTGGTTTCTTGGAATTCATTTTACGTAAAAAAGTGAAAATTATTTGACAATTATATCTGTTAGATGTCCCACTTAAGTAAATATTTTTATTGATTTTTTCTTAACTGTTCTTCTATTATACAAACATCTATCTATCCTTAAAATACGTTATTTAAATTGTTTAAATTATAAACTGCCTAAAATTTAATTGAATTTTTAATTCAAACACACATTATAATTTTTCTATATAACACTGCTCATTTAATAGTTTGTATCTCTTTACTCAGCACTTTCTTCTTTTATTTTTTTTATTTTTATTATTTTTTATTTTATTTTATAGCACGATATTTCATTTGACTTGCGTATTATTACTGGTTCAGGGATGGTGACTCTAGAATATGCAAGTAAATTATAGTATGCTAAAATCCAACAATAGGTATGAAGATGGAGAAAGTATTGTGAGAAAAGTAGATCCAGCTATTGATTTAGCTCTTTCATATTTCTGATAGAGGTAAGAACCGAACTTTGTTATTGTGTTCGGATTTGTAGGCATCATTCATCTAGATTACTTGGTGAGCTGAATTTTACATTTTTTAAATTATTATTTTCGTAGTTTTATATTATTCTATTCTTTACAAGTCAATAATTCTATTTTCTTATTCCCTTAAATTTTAGGAATGTATATTCAATGGTTATTTCACTTCTTATCTCTTTTGTTATGTGCCAAATTATTGGTTGTACAACAGAATTACTTTATAGTTCGTCATTTGCTTTAATGTCTTAATTGCTAGGATGCTTTATAGCACAGGTTGCCACGCTGGATTGTCATTATACTAATTATCAATTTAACGGCGTCTCTAACTTAGACTCTTTAACATTATCTTTAATTATTTTTTATTATAGTTTTTTTAACATTTGTCTTTTTAATTATATTTTTTAATTTTTTATTATAGCTTTTACGTTTTATAATTACACTGCTTTGTAATGTTTTTAACATAGTAGCAGTATAATATATATTTTTTAGCCAACACTGCATATCATAAAAATATATCGTTATTTGACCAAACATTGTAAAATTTGCAAAGTAGTATGAACAAACTAAATTTGCAGTAGAATATATTGTTATTTTTTAAGGCATGTTGATGATTGTGATAGACTTGAACAAACTAAATTTACGAGATTGGTAACTAAGTAATTAATATCAAAGACAATTATTTTTATTTTAATTAAATATTAAATGATCGGTAATTTGAGTTTAAACTTTAATTGGATCGTGTTTTCAGAATAATTTAACTATCAATGAAACATGAGAAAGGACACCAAAAGTGTAAATGGTGTTGCACGAGCATTATCAGATACAAAATTTCGCTTTTATTCTAAATTTATATTTTCTCATGTGCTTGTATAGCTATAGTACTAATTGTAAATGACTCTTGTATTCCTACTCACTTGTTGACTTTGTCATTATTGCACATCTATTATTAATTATTTATATTTGATAGTTAAATAATTTTTTTTTTTACAGTTTTTATGAATTTATCTCTAACTCAAATTCTAATATAGTTATAGTGTTTAAATATGGCTCTAACACATTTTATTAATTAAATCCTAAACAATTTATAGTGTTTAAATATGACTCTAATACATTTTGTAAATTAAATTCTAATCAATACTCTCACATTAAATTTAATTTAAAATATTCTAGAAACAAATCAATTTAATTTGAATTTTATTAAAACGTTAACAAAAAATATTATTAAAATATTTAATAATTTAATTGATGTTTTTATTTATTTATTATATATTAATTATATTAATAATATTAAATCTTAAACATATGTGAATAGTAAAAAACTATTAGTTAAAGTAATGAGATAATACATAAATATAAATATAAATTTTTATAATTAAATTTTATATAAAAATATTGAATAAAAATATTTCAAAAATTCTTTTATTGTATATCCTTTTAAAAATTAAAAAAAGCAACTCTATTTTTTGAGATTTTAAAAACATTTAGTTATAAAAACTGAATAAATATTCAATTAAAATATATAAAAAAAAAGAAAATTCTAGATTTTCACTCCTTTCATTTTTCTAATTTTTTTTTAGAAATTTTTAGCATTTTATTTTATTTTATTTTTCTATAATTTGATTGATTTTGAATATATTTAAAATTTTTTTTACAATTATTTTAACGATGTAAATTGTTTTATTTTATTTAATTAATTTTTTTATGTTAATTTAAGTACCGCACGCGAAGCACAGATTAACGACTAGTGGATAAAGAACAGATTTATAAAATTTCTAAATTTAATATTTGGAAAACTGATTATGTAATTAAAACTGAAGAAAGAGACTTTCAGTTAAGTAAACCATTTGAAAAAATAACTTTGCTTTCAAGTAAAATCTTACAGCAACATAAGGCTAAAAAATACAAATATATTCATATAGGTTTAATTCAAGTTGGAATAAAACCTTTAACTAGAGAAGGATTAAATACAAGTATACTAGCAGTGGTAAGGGATGCCAGATTCTTAAACTTTCAAGACTCT
>CANUEP010122770.1:0-20005 GCA_947857235.1 Jatropha podagrica | reverse complement strand
GTCCTCATTGTGGGAGGAGAAATGCAAAGAAAACACACAACAAATGCAATAACACACAAAAATACTAAAAATAAAAGAAAAACTAAAGAGGGACAGAAAAACCTTAGGCCTCCGGAGAACCTGGAGGCGACGGAGTGAATTTGATGTTTCGGTGATGGAAATATTTCATCCACTTCCGTTCGTGGTTTTTCTGGATTGTATGCAGTTTTTGTCCCATGTCAAAAACAGTAACTTGCAAGGTTTCCTGCGATTGCTGTAATTAAAAACCACATTTAGAAATAACAAAACATGCCTTACCACCAAGAAGGAGGTTCGGCCTCTTCATAACAACAAAGGGGGAAAGGCTTCCTCCTTCAAAAGCCTTAATTACTAAGTCAAAACCATTAAATTAATTATTTGAAGCACCTCCATTTTACAATTTCAAAACCTTCTTTAAGTCTTTGAAAAATGCTAAAACATTGAAATTCAAGGAAATGGTTTTAACTATCGTCAAATTACTTAGTAATAAACTCATTTAAGTTGAAATCAAGCATAAAAATCAAAGAAACTCAAAGGCCCTTCACCTTAAGTAATTCGGCCAATCATGAAAGAAGGGGAAGGAAGTGTTCCTCTTCCCATTCAAGCATTCCATAATGCTTAGAAATCAAGCCAAAGCATATAAAGGCATTCAAAAGACAATTTTCCTAACAAAATCACAAAATTCTTAAAATTCATTTAAAAACCTAAAAATTGAAAACTTAAAGAAATGAAAGGGAAAATGAATTATTATTGCACTAACCTTAAAGAGTAAATAAGCTTAGAAAGCTCTATTCTTTGGCTTTCTTTTTACCTTTGGAGAATGGTTCTCCATCCTCTTCAAAGTAGCAAAAATACCCATTAAAATCAAGAAATAATTAAAGATGAAGATGGAGCATGATTTAAAGCATAATCTAACATATAAATACTATGAATTCCTTAATTAAATCCTTAGAACCCAAAAATCACAACTTATTTGATTTGTAGAGATTCTCCAAACTCCTTGATTAAAGTCACCAAATATCACTCTTTATGCTTAATTCTCCAAGTTTAATCAATTAATCATGGTTTATTTAAGTGGTTTAGTGAGGTTTAGAGGTAGATAAAATAAAAGAAAATGAAGGAGAGGGAGAGAAAGAAAGTGGCATTAGAAAACATGGAGAAGAAGAAAAAGAATTGGTGTAGGACAAGTGTTGTTGACCAAGTCAACAAAATTAATGTTGCTAATTCACCACATGTTGATAAGTGTATGGCTTGGATCAAGTCAAGGTATTCTAATCCAAAAGCTCTAAATATTCACCAAATATTTCTCCTTTAATTATTATTTAACTCCACCAATTAATTAACTTAACTCCATAGAAATAATTCCTCAATTTTTCTTAATACACTACACTAGAAAACACTATTAATTAAATACTCAAGTTCTCCAAAAATATTCATGAAATATTTTCCACCCACTTAAATCATATAAACATACTCCAAAAATATTAAATAACATAATGGACATCAATAGTAATTTTTTCGGACCAAAATAATACGAAGTTCCGGACCGATGTTACTATTCACAGGCCGATAAACTACTTTTCACCAGTGATTTATTACCTACTTAATCATGAATAATTTATATCTTAACTTAAATTAATTAAGACTAATCACATAAAGTCTAATTAACTCCATGAATAATAATTATGCTCAATATAATTTTCGGATTCAAATAAAATATTATTTGTTTCTCAGCTGATATCATTCTTGACCTAAACCGAATAATACCATTTTGAAATCCAAAATTTTGGAGCGTTACATGTAGTCTCCAAAATCTTCTTGATCTCTCTATTTGTTACCTCTGCTTGTCCACTTGTTTGTGGATGATATGGGGTACCTATATGATGAGTAACACCATATCTTGAAATAAGAGAATCTAGATACTTATTGCAAAAATACTTACCTCCGTCCATGATAATTGCTCCAGAAGTACCATGACGTGTGAAGATGTATTTCTTGATGAAGTTCATCATGCTCTTGGTATAATTGTTGGGAAGAGCAACAGCTTCCGGCCTATTTGGAGACATAATCCATTACTACTAAGATGTATTGGTTGAGTAAGAAGATGAAAATATTCCCTAACTTTTGGCAGCAATCACAAAGATGAACAAAATTAACAGCATCTTTAAGTAAGTTAGACCAATATAAACCACTTTCTAATATATGTCCCGCTGTTTCGTTTCCTGTAAAATATGCCCCACATTCTAATGAATGGCAAAAATGAAGAACACTCTCCATCTCTTCTTTCGACACACATCGTCTAAAGAGTTGGTCATTACAATACTTAAATAAGAAAGACTCCTCCCAATAGTAATATTTAAGGTCATGAAAGGATTTTTTCTTTTGTTAATAAGAAAGATTGAGAGGACGAATCTTGCAAGCAAGGTAATTAACTATGTCTACATACCATGGAGCCTACATATTTGCTAGAAGAAGAAGATGCTCATTGGGGAAGTTTTCATTAATTTTCAACTCTTGTTTTTCTTCCCCCAACTCAAGTCTAGACAAGTGATCAGCAACTAGGTTCTCGGTTTCCTTTTTATCACAAATCTCCAAATCAAATTGCTGCAAAAGAACCCAATGAATTAGTCTAGACCTTGCATCTTTCTTGTCTAATAAATATTTAATAGTTGACTGATTAGTGTAAGCTATTGTTTTAGCTCCAATCAAATATGCTCTAAATTTATCAAAAGCAAAAACAATAGCAAGGAGATTTATTTCAATGGTTGCATAATTAAGTTGTGCATCATTTGATGTACGACTGACAAAATAAATGATATGCAACTTCTTTTCCATTCTTTGCCCAAGAACAACTCCTATAGCATGATCAATAGTATCACATGATTTCAAAAGGTTGGCTCCAATCCGGTGCAACAATGATAGGAGCTGAAATCAATTCCTTATTTAACCTGTTAGAAACATTCAAACACGCTTTGTTAAAATCAAAAGGAAAATCTTTAACCAACAAACTATAAAGAGGTTTTGTGATTTTTAAGAAGTCTTTGATAAATCTCCTATAGAATGCATGACTAAGAAAACTTCTTACTCCCTTGACTAAATTGGAGGTGGTAGCTTTTCAATTGCCTCTATCTTGGCCTTGTCCACTTCAATCCCTTTTTCTAAAATTCTATGCCCTAAAACAATACCCTCACAAATTATAAAGTGACATTTTTCCCAATTCAAAATAAGGTTAGTGTTGTCACATTGCTGCATTACTAGAGAAAAGTTATAAAGACAAGAATCAATAACCAAAAACCAAAAAGTCATCCATAAATACTTCAATGAATTTTCAACCATATTAGAAAATATGGATATCATACACGTTTGAAAATTTGTGGGTGCATTATATAACCCAAAAGGCATCTTCTATAAGCAAAAGTACCATAAGGACAAGTAAAAGTGGTTTTTCCTTGATCCTCGGGAGCTATAGGTATTTGAAAATACCCCGAATAAACATCTAAGAAGCAATAGTAAGGATAACTTGCAAGTCTTTCAAGCATTTGATCAATAAAAGGTAAAGGGAAGTGACCTTTGCATGTTGCTTTGTTCAACTTTTGATAATCAATACACACACGCCAACCTATGACAATTGTAGTAGGAATCAACTCATTATTTTTATTGAAAATAATTGTCATACCTCCTTTCTTGGGAACAACTTAAACAAGGCTTACCCAACTACTATCCGAGATTGGATAGATAATGCCAACATAAAAAAGCTTTATGATTTTCCCTTTGATTACTTTCTTCATGTTTGGATTTAATTTCCTTTGATGCTCAACTATAGGCTTGTGGTTCTCTTCCATCAAGATCTTGTGCATGCACACACTTGGATTGATCCCTTTCAAATCTAAAATTGACCATCTTAAAGCCTTCTTATGCTCACCTAAAATTTGCAACAACCTTTTCTCTTGATCAAGTGACAAGTGAGAGGAAATAATAATAGGAAAAGAATCATTCTCACCTAGGAATGCATAATTTAAATAAGATGGAAGTTGTTTTAGTTCTTATTTTGGTGGTTCACTCTCTTCCTCACTTTTGATGCTTTGAACATTAATGTTAAAATCACCTTTATTAATGGTTAATTTATCTTTAACATGCAAGGTGTCTTTCACACAGTAATCAACCACATCAATTCTAATGCAATCATTAGAGTCCAAAGGAAGCTTACATGATCTAAGAACATCAAAAACAACTTCCTCTTGTCCTACCCTTAAAGTAAGCTTACTTTCATGAACATCAATCAAGGCTTTTACAGTTGCAAGGAAAGGTCTCCCAAGGATGAGGGATCCTTTTTTATCTTCATCAATGTTCAAAATAACAAAATTAACAAGAAAGATAATACCCTTTTGGTATTTGATTGATCGATCTACTAATTGTAGGGATATCATTGTTGGTTTTAACTCTCCTATTCGTAGCATCTTGAAAACTTCATAAGACATAAGATTAATACTTGCAACCAAATCAACTAAAGCTTTTTCAAAATCAAGATTTTCAATATTATAAAGGATAGAAAAACTTCCTGGATCTTTCAACTTTAGAGGTAATTTATTTTCAATGATTGCACTGCACTCCTCTATTAACATTATCGTTTCTTGAACTTCAATGTTCCTTTTCTTGCTTAGGATTTCCTTTAAAAATTTTGCATAGCAAGGCATTTGAGCAAGAGCTTCGATAAAAGGGATGTTTATTTGAAGCTTTTTGAAGGCATCAAGAAATTTAAGGAAGCTTTTATCATCCTTTGATTACTTGAGTCTTTATGAAAAAGGAACAGGCGATACGTAAGGCTTTTCCTCTTCTTTCTGTTCAAGATCAATGATGGGGTTCTTTTTCTATTCTTTCTTTTCCTTCTCCTTTCTAGGTGGATCCTCCAATTCTTTACCATCCTCAAGGTGATAGCCTATACTTGTTCTTTAGGATTTTTCTTCATATTGCTAGGTAACGTACCTTGAGGTCTTGAGGCCATCATGCATGTAAATTGTCCAAATTGAATCTCCAAGTTCCTTAGCACGGCTCGTTGGACTTTATGATTCTCTTGAGTTTTATACATGAATTCCATGTGGGATTTAAAGAGAGCAGTAAGGAGATCATCATGAACCTTCTTTTCTTAAGGAGGAAAACCTAGTGGTGCATTCAAGGTGTTGTTTGGATTCCCATAAGAAAGATTAAGATGATTCCTTAACTTGTTATCATAAGAGTTAGAGTATGGGTAATTCTTCCTTCATTGATTCATCACATAGTTAATTGCTCTAAATTTTCAGGATTTAGAATTTCCAACATGCACTCCCCAATTTCGTGTTGCCCATTATACCTGTCACATGCTTGCACAATAGAATTAATAGAGTTAGTGGTCAACAAATCCAACTTCTTTACAAATATTGTCTACTTTGGCGTTGTTCACGATGATGGCATCAATCTCATAAACTCCTGCAGTATTCTTCCTTTCTAAAGAGTTTTGGTAATGGCTATTGCTCGTCATCTCTTCCATTAAGTCATATGCCTCATCAATCCCCTTTCTTTCAAAAGATCCACAGTAACTGCATCTAAAGTAATCTTTATGTTAAGAGATAATGAATTATAGAAAGTTTGTACCTATAACCACTTAGGTAAGCCATGATTTGGGTGCTTCCTCAATAGATCTTTGAATCTCTCCCAAGCCTCATACAAACTGTCTTGATCATGATGAGCAAAAGTCATTAACCCATTGGAAGCTTTGTGGTCTTTGAAAATGGAAAGAATTTTGGTAAACATTTTTGGGCCAGTTCTTCCCATGTAATGAAACTTTCTACAGGGCATGATTGCAACCAAGCACGTGCCTTATCCTTAGAGTGAAAGGAAACAGTCTCAATCTTATAGCATCCTCAGAAACTCCATTTTGCTTGAACGTAACACTATTCTCCATGAAATTTGTAATATGGGCATTAGGATCCTTACTAGGTAAACCTCCATATTGAATTGAAGTGGAAAGTATTTGGATGATTGTAGGTTTAATCTTAAAGTTGTTATCTTCTACCCTATGCCTGGTGATACTTGAGGTGATCCCAGTAAGAGGAGTTGTGTAATCCCATAATGTTCAAATAGGAGGTTGAGGCCTTTGATTCTGTTCGAGTTAATGTTGCAGTACCTCTTATTCCTCATACTCTAACAAATCATGTAATTCATTCTCTATTTGAGCCACGATTGCCTACCTTCTTTATTCATGCTTTCGATTACTTCTCACAATGTTATTTCTTTGGCAAGTTCTTTCAATTTCTAAATAAAAAAGGAAAGGTTTAACACTATGAGATCTTCTTCATATAAACACTTGAAATTTCTTAGAAAAGAGAAATTAAAATAATTGTAAAATAAATGTCTAAATTAACAATAGGGTAATTAGCATTGATATTGGTAACACCAATCCTGACCATGGCTCTAAATACTTGATAGGTTTTTTCGCAAGTGTACAAAATTGCAACAAGTAATAAAGAATAAATAGAGTATCATTTCCACGAGGATTGTATACCAAGTACCAAAATTGTGTTAACCAACTATTATTTAAACGACAATAAAGAGAATAGTTGTAGAATTAAAAATAAGGCAATGGAAAAGAATTCAAGCAAAAATATTTTATGAAAAGAAATCAAGATTTAAAACTACTAAGGATTTTGACTTCACTTAATTCTATCCAATTTATTTTATTAGTTTGATAATCAATTTCAATTGTTTATGTAGGGGAAACAACCCTAAAATCACTAACAAGCTCTCCCAATGTATTATTAGTTATTTTAATCCCATCTAATTACCTATCTCTCAATAATGCAATCAAACACGAATTAAATCATTAAGTTTTATGGTTTGTTTAAGAATTCATAACTTAATGTCATTAACTTATGAAAACCACCCATGAGTCAAACTGTATAGCTTCTGCATCAAGTTATTATTTCTATCTAATTTATTACCTTTTTCATATAAAAAAACTCTTCTCCCAATAGTGATTAATGAAATAAATCAATCCAAGAGATAAACTCTGTTTCAAAGCATTAAGTTCAATAATAAATTATATTTTGAACAAGGAAAAACAAATCTAATCTCATAAATTTGAATAGAAATTAAGCTACATCAAATCTTGAGTATGAGAGTTTAGTTCAATATAGTAATTAAATAAAAATCAATAAAACTTGAAAATAATATCATAATCAATATGAATAAAAAAATGGAAACAAGAATAAGAGTTTAGAGATAAAAACTTTTTAACGAATAGTGTGGACGACTTCCTTGATTCTTTACATAAACTTGAATGCTCAAATTCTTAAAAGAAAGAAAACTAAAAAAAGAGTAGAATAAAGATCTAAGATCCAAGACTCGATGATCCATAATTGTTGTAGTGATCTCTCTTTATATAGACTTCGCAGGGTGTTTTTGAATTCGAGTAGGAAACTAGCTGGCCTAATTAGGAAGAAATATTATTTGAGTAGGAAATTGATTTTGTGTTGTATTTCTTCTCAATTAGGAGTCTTCTTTCACCAAATAGAGCTGAAACACAGATAAGGTGGGCCCTCTTATTCTTTCCATTTAGTCCCATGCACAAGCCACGTACAGATTTCAAATCTACGCGGGCTAAATAGTTAAATTCGACCCACTTGAATTTTTCAGCTTTCTTAGTAACACAGTCATGGTGTTTAACACAGCTAGGCCATGTTCATGTTAAGCTTTTATCTCCATTTTTCAGTTCCAACCTTCTTTAATGCAAATTTTAGTTATTTTCCTGCTAAAAACCCTTCAAATCAAGCTTATCAAGAATAAAGGAAAATTAAAAACATAAATAAAATCTAAACAAAATCTAATTAAAGTAATTAAAAGTACTGAAATTCCTAATAAAAACTAAGATAAAATGCTATAAAAATGCAACCTGTCAGATATTCTATATTGTCCACATCTTTTGTCTCAATGTTATATGCATTCAAGCGAATATCTTTGAAGCTCAATAAATTTTTGTGAGATTGAGTGAAGAATAATACATCATTAATAAAAAAATTTGTCCCCTTAGGTAGTAAAACATTTACTCTTCTGGAGCTCTTAATTATCCTTTTACTATAAGATATTGTATTGATATAAGTCTCACCCATTATTAAATTGGAAAAATGTCGTTTATCTTTAAGTATGGTGTGCATTGTTGCATAATCGACAATACACAAATCTGCATATTTTTTATCAAATCCAAATAAGAATTGAGTTGCATCCATAATTTTTTCACAAAAATAATATATTGCAACTGTCACGCCTTGACTCCAACCACTAGAGGAATTATCCACTTTGGATCAAGCCAGCTTCATCCCATACTGGATTAGCGAGACCTGCACAGTTTTGTCCTATAGGTGAAATGGGAACTTCCTAGGAGGTCAACCATCCTAGAATTTTTGCTAAACGAGCACACTTAACCCTAGAGTTCTTCCAACTCTCCAAGCCATTCCATCAAAAGGCACCTCTAATGATCAGTTTCTCCCTTTTTGATATATGATCTGATTCATTCCTGTGTCTAGTATTCCACAATCCTAGCCTGCTTGCCATCCTAGAAGCTAGCCAGAAACTCTACTCTACCTGCCCTCTTAGGATTGCTTTGTTAGGACGGGATGTCATAGGCCCACCAACTTCCACGTGGTTCATCCTTGATCCATACATTTGCTGGAAGGGGTCAGACTCTAATACCAAACTGTCATGCCCTGACTCCAACCACTAAAGGAATTGTCTACTTTGGATCAAGTCAACTCCACCCCATACTTGATCAGTGAGACCCACACGATATTATCTCACAAGTGAAATGAGAACTTCCCAGGAGGTCACCTATCTTGGGATTTTCACTAAGCAAGTATGCTTAACCCTGGAGTTCTTCCAACTCTTTAAGCCATTCCACCAAAAGGAGCCTCTGATGATTAGTTTCTCCCTTTTCGATATATGATCTGATTGATTCTTGTATCTTGCATTCCACTATTCTAGCTAGTCTTTCATCCTAGAAGCTAACCAGGAGCTCTACTCTACCTGTCCTCTTAGAATCACTTTGCCAAGTCAGGATGTCACAGTAAGGAATAAAATAAAAGCAATAATAAATACAAATAAATTTAAATAATAATAATAATAATCAATTATGAATATAATTGAATCAAATCAAATATAAATAAATTTAAGTATCTATCTCAAAAGAACTAGGCATCAATTTAGAATTGCATCAATTCAAAATTAAATGTCTATTATTAAGAAGTCTAAAATAATAAAATAATAAATAAATAACTCAAATTATTTTGAGCCATTCACATTGCCGTCACCAATTAAATGGTCAATTCTCCCATCAGGTTCCTTAAAGAAATCAGCAATATCAAGATGAGTAATATCAATAGCACCATCTTCTAAATCATCATAATTTTGCACAAAATTTGTCTCTATATTTTTTCTTCCCCTTTTTAAAGAAGCTTGGTAGAGTTCAACAAGAGTTTTTGTGTGCAAGAAGTATGTGCCCAATGGCCACTCATATCACATTGATGACATATATTTTCTGAATTCTGATTTGATCTATTATTCATATTTGCTTGCCTTTCCTTGTTATTTTTCCACTTCTTATGTTGGGATGCATAACTTTTATTTTTATCTTTATGACCACTACGATTGCTATGAATATTCTTTCGACCATAATTTCGCCCATGTTCTCGACGATGAATATATCTTCGTGTTTGTTCACACCCATGCCCATTTGTTACATTTGTTGCAGGGAATGCTTCATGTCCAGTTAGATGAGTTTCACTATCTCCACGCACATTATTATATGTGGTTCTATTCACTTCAGGGAATGGAGCAGATCAAGTTGGAAGGGCTTCATGATTTTTCATTAAGAGCTCATTTTTTTGCTCAATAATAAGAAGATATGAAATTAATTCAGAATATTTCTTAAAGCCTTTTTCTCGATGCTTTTACTACAGGGGCACATTCAAGGCATGGAAATTAGAAAAAGTCTTCTCTAACAAATCATGATTAGTAATTTTTTCTCCATATAATTTTTATTGATAACTAATTTGAAAAAATTCAGAATTATAGTCACTTACAGTTCTAAAATCTTGCAATTGTAAATGCATCAATTCATAATGAGCTTTTGAAAGAATCACAATCTTTTGGTGGTCATACCTTTCTTTCATGTTGTCCCAAAGAACAAGTGGATCTTCAATTGTCAGATATTCAATTTTCAATCATTCATGAAGATGGGCCCGAAGGAAAATCATTGCTTGAGCGCGATTTTGATTTCATTCTTGATTTCCTTTGTTAATGGTGTCTCCAAGACCCATGGCATCCAAATGTATCTTAACATCCAATATCCATATGATAAATAGTTCTTGCTTATGGTATCAAGGGCCACAAACTCAGTTTTGTAATATTTGACATTATGGGAGAATACTTGTACAGGTAAATAAATTGAAACATTTAAATCTTATTTGATTATCGCAAATCTCAAGGTAGAACAAAATCGTGCTAATAATGTATTATAAAAATAATAGAGAATTACGGAAAATAATTAGGGAGAAAATAGAAAGAAGGAATAGAGAGCAAAAGATAAGAGTAAGTCTTTGTTGATGAGAATCCACACGTATATAGGGTAAATTGGTGGTATATAATTAGGAGAATAAACTTCTTCATTAATTTACTTGTAGACTAGTAGTGAATAAGACTTCTAGTTTATATGGGATATCTACTAATTTCATAACAAAAATTTAACGAATCCTAATTAGGTTTTTAGCTCAGTTATAATTCAAATAACTCTAAGAGATAAACGGGATCGTCCCTAATTTGGATTCTCAATTCAAACAATGAGTAGTAATAGTGCAAGTTTTCAATTATTTTTTGGTACCAGGTAGAGTTAGAATGTGTTTTATAAAGCCTACACCGAATGGTAAACATCACCCCCAAAAAAGTAAATCATATATATATATATGCCTCCGTATAAAAAATAATACCAAGTACAAGCTAGCATATACGATGGGGAGAAATGACACAACCAATCCTCAATATTATGAAACTAGTTTTCTGTAAATGTGTCCTATTTATATTAAATGATTTTTATATGTATCTTGCAAAAAGTATAATTTAATTTTTACATATAATTTTTGTTGATTTTTTGTTAAAAATTAGTAAGACTATAAACTATTTATCTATAATTAATCTATAATCTATAATCCATACTAAATGTAAATATGGGAATAAGGGATAATGAAATTTTCCATCCTAGCCTTAGTTTAATTTAAAATTCTTAATATATCTTTTTAGTTAGATTTTTAATAATTGGAGAAAATAACTTCATCTATTCTTTTGAAAATCTCTTTAGTTATATTTTTATTATGCTTTTTAAGTTAAGTAAATGGGTTACATTTATCCTTTTGAATATCCTTCTCCTTATATTTCATATGCATTTTAATTTTAAAAATATGTATATTTATATTCTCTATCCGATCTTAATGATTTTTATAATTAATAAATTTTTATGTTCTTAGTCATAGATTATCACGTGATAGGGTTAATTATAAATTTATTGTCTAGACTTATGGAGATTTTCTATCTCATATCTCAATGGAAAACGTTTGCAATCAAGTGTCCAAACCATTTAATTTTTTTCAATCTAATGTCACTGTCCTACGTGGCTTACCGAAATTATAAATAGGATGCATCAAACCCACTAATTGTTAAAATTGAAGCTGAGTAGGACACCAAATAACATGACACGTCGGATCTAACGTGTCAAGCAATGAAATATAAAATTAAAGGACAAAATTGCCCTTAACAAAAGCCCTACTCACAATCCAACTGTCTTTCTTTCTCAGCCTCCTCAATGGATTACCACCTCTCATCCAATTTCTCCATGGCAACAGCAGCAGCAGTAGCAAAAAACTAAGGAATAACAAAATCCCCACCAAAAATCCAAAAAGCAATAGTAAAGCAAAAGCCACTCCTTCCATTCCCTTTATCAGGAAACTACTTCGCTTCAGTGGTGCAAGGCCCCAACTCCATTCAACAACTACAATAACAAATGCTAGAGACAAATTAAATTGCAAATACACTAAAGTTTGTACCAAAATAATGGAAACAATTGTAGATAACCCAATAAAATAAGGAGAAGAAAGAGAGTGGAAAATGAAGAGAGAAACTTGAAACTTACCTGTGTAGGAGACTTGAAGGATAACCCATCAATGATGTCATTTTGTGACAAACATGCTCCTTCTCTATTAGCCATCAATATTTGTTGTTGTAATATCAGCATCCACAATGGTTGCTACAAACAATGGTCCTCCTCCTTCACTGCCGTTGATCTGGTGTTGTCTAAGCTTAGAAGCCAAAAGTGCACACTTGTCAAAGTTACTATGGAAACCAACATTTTTCGCTATAGTGGCATTTCGTCAGATAAAAAAATGGAGTTTTTGGATATGCCGATTTTAAAGGTCTTGAAGAGGAATTGGAGAAGATGAGTTTAGAAATGAGTTTATTACTTGCATTTCTCTGCTACAAGGCTACATATCCCTTCTTGGGTGGAAATTAGAGAAAAAAATTTTGATTCTTACGTGTTTTGGTTTTGAGGTTTGAGAGTTTTATCTATGGAGGCAATGAAGTAAAAGGCATTTGGGATTTTTTGCAGGTTTTAAAATGCTAGCTTATTAGTTGTAGAAGGAGAAGGAGGAGAAGGATATGGATAGGTATTAGTATTATTTTGTTTGCGTTTGGACTTTGGATTGACCATTAATGGCTGCCGTTATTGCCATGGAGGAATAGGTTAGAGAAGTGGTGATCCACTGAGGAGCCTGAGAGAGAGAGAGAGAGAGAGACAAAGAGTTGGGTTGTGAATAGGGTTTTTGTTAAGGGTAATTTCCTCCTTTGATTTTGCACTTCACTGCTTGACACGTCACATCTGACATGTCATGTTTTTTGGAGTCCTACTTAGCTAAATTTTTAACAATTAGTGGATCCCATGCGTTCTATTCATAATTCCAGCAAGCCACATAGGACGGTGACACCATATTGAAAAAAATTAATCGATTCGGGCACTTGATTGCAAACGTTTTCCATTGAGACACTGAAATATAAAATTTTCATAAGTTCAGACACTAAATTTATAATTAAGCCTCACATGATGAGGTAAATTGCAAACATTAAAGTTATAAAAATGAAACTTAAATTCTTTTAATTTATTATGTTTTAAATTTTTTGAAATATGGTTAAATAATTTACTATTAGAGTCTATTAGTTAAATAAAATAAAATTAAAATAGTATTTTTTAAATATATTTTTTCTCTTTGATTTAGACTTATTTGGATTATTTACTCATTATTGTTTTTTAAAATTTTTATATTTCTAATTTAACAAAAACAATAGAATTATAGAATTATCATCTTTGACTAATATATCAAATAAGAAAGTTTTTGTTTTTTTAGTCTAATGAAATCCTTTTGAAAAAATAGGCTATAAAAGTTTGAATTAATGAAAAAAAAAAGGCTATTTAGGCATATTTGTTATTACTTTTATTTTTCAGCTTTATTAAAGATGAAATAAAGAGAAAATAACTCTCTTCTTATTAATATTTTACTTTACTTTCTTTTGGAATTTATCAAATTTCATTTTATTTTCTATGGTTTAATTGGTTGTACTTTTTTAAAAAATAATTTTTAAAATAGATATAAAGATAATTTAGACCTTTTAGATTTTAATTTTTTTTTCAAATATTTTTTATATACATATGTAAGACTTTGAAATTTTTAAATTTAATCTCATTTAAATCTATCTATAAACTTAAGAAAGGATATTATATTACAAATATTATTGTTGTGCGTTGATCCCTATATACAATTGAGAACTTTAGGCAATTTATTTTTAGATTTTGTATAAAACACGTGGAGTAAAAAATATTGCATACTATTGATAAAATTTCAGCTTAACTTCATCTGACAAAAATAATTAATGTGAATATCTAATTGATATTTATATCATGGCTACATGATCAAGTATTGATTTATTAGATTAATGTTATAATATTGCAACATTATAAAATATTTTGTAACATGGTAAATGCAAATTTTTAGTTATTTTATATAATTAATTAACAATATTTTTGTTCTTAAATAGAGAAGCAGAAACATTGTTTTTTTTTTTCAATTAGATTTTACATGCAAAAAAATATTCATTATATTTATTGTAATCTAAATAAAATTTATACTTTAATGTTATATAAATAAAAAATTAAACGAGTATATAACGAGCAAAATCAACCTACAATGCACGCCATAAAAGAACTAGTATATATATAAAAGTACAAATGTTGGAGATTGAGTTCCTAAAACACTCTTACTAAGTAACACCTTACTAAGTTTATAAATTGATCAAAATATCATTGAGGGAACACTAAATTTCTAAAATGCTCCAGTTAAGTTAAGTTTATGGATTTATAAAAATATTATTAAGGACTTAAGTTTATCGATTTATAAAAATATCACTGAGGACTTTAATTTTATTGGTTGAAAAATAAAGGTGGCTAAATTTTGATTGGTTATTTTAATTTCATATTTAATATAAATTCTATTACTAAATTTAATCTAATTCTAAATAGTAAACTATCCAATTTAGTCTTGTTAAGCTCGTAGTCTTGAGGTGTAATAAATTATGAATCAAACCGCCATTAGGGTGAATTTAGGGTGTATATAATGGAGTCCGAGTAATCCATATAAGATGAGGATCATAGGTCCTAAATTAACTATTGATTAGAGTGGATTTAGGAATCTAATATTCTTTATTAAATATATTTTATTATTATGTGTTAACAATAGTCTCTCATCAGCTATTTGGTCATTTATGTCTAAATATAATATTTATTGGGTATCTTCCGATTTTATTATTATTATTATTATTATTATTATTATTATTATTATTATTATTATATACATATGTATATATATATATATATATATATATATATATATATATATATATATATAGGTATTAAATGATCTATAATGATGGTGCCATTTTTTCTTTTTGGCAGTTGTAGAGTCCAGGGTGTCAGTCTGATTTGAAAAGCACTAAAGGAACCGCCTCATTTAATAAGTCGACTCTTCATATGCATCGCCTAGCCTATATAAGGGTAATTTCTTTATTCACTTACTACACTGCAAGTTCTCGACTCTCAAAGCTTCTCTCTAGAATACTTCTCTCTTTAGTAAGTCTTCTTTTATTTGGTTGAGGTCATGGGTTCCTTTACGATGAGGATGTCCAAATATTGCATGAGTAGTCTGGTGATGAACACACTGAGGACGTAGAGTCAGGGGTGGGCGAGGCTAATGGAGGGAGGGAGAATGTGTGGATTGCCGATGTGCCCTCTGATATTGATTAGGGCAAGCTGGTGGATGTATATTTTACCTACAAACTTTCATAATATATAAGTTAATGAGGCCTTCGGCGAGCATGATGGTAGATTCACTATTGGATGATGACTCTATAATGATGTATGAGGAGAGCTTCCGATCTGGGGTTCGATTCCCCTCGTCTGAACTTGTGAAGTTGTTCTTCAATGAGTATCATCTAACCATTAGCCAACTACACCCAAATGGCTTGAGATTCCTTTGTGGGATAATAGCGTTAGCTCTCTAGAAAGAGAATGTTTTGACAGCTCAAGCTGTTCGGGATCTCTATCATTGCTCTGTTACCCGAACGAAGATCATTGCTATCTCGAGGCAAAGAACAACTCTAACATTTTTGCAAAGAAGTCTAAGGTTTCCTCTTTGAAGAATTGGAAATATAAGTACTTTATAGTCAAGTTCCCTAAAGGGTTTGGGATTCCAAATCATTGGTCAACCAATCTACTTCGCCACCTTTTAGCTTCGCCCATACCTTCTGACTAAACCTATGCTGAGATGATTAAAGCTAGGGGGTCTGGTTGTGTGAACCTAAGACAAGTGATAGCTAAGGACTATCCAACACGCTTGCTTAGTGGTCCCGTCAGATCTAACCCTTTCGATCATGGTAAATTTTTGCTCTTAGCGAGCTTACTTGTTATTATTTAAACTAACACCTCTTATTGTTTTCTTTCTTTCTTTCTTTTTTATCTTTTGGTAGATATCTCTCCCAAGAAGGTGAAGATTTCAAAGTTAAGTAAGGTAGTTGAGGCAATGAAGAATAGAGTGACCGATGGGGGTTCTAGAAAAGAGGTGCCTCCAGCTGTATTAGAGAATCAACCAATTGGAGCAGATCCGGCGACTAAAGCTGGCTCTGTTGAGCCTCCTACCCGAAGCCCTACATTTGAACCTCCTAGGAAGAGGTAGGGGAAGTTCCTACGCCTGCATTAGTTCAAACCCAAATTCTAATTCCTCCTTCTCCTCCTCCTTTTACTAAGGTTGTGGATCTTTGAGCATATTTTTCTCTAAGGTATGGGGCAAACTGTAGTGTCCAGGATGATGGGCCTAGTTAGGAGTTGGCTTGTGCTTGCCTTCTTCTTATCGATGCTTGATAGTTTGAGCATATGGACGATCTAGCGAAAAAGGAATTTATGAATTAGTGCTTGTTCCAAGCAGTGAATGCCAATAATCTCCAGTATGCTCAGTCAAATAACCTCAAGGTTGGCTATGCTAAGATGGATGTAAAGAAAAATGAGATGGAGATTGCCCTAAAAGGTGTTAAGCTTTCCATGAGGAAGCAGGAAGATCACCATAAAGGCTGAGCTTATCATTTGAGAGGCCGATATAGAAAAGCTGAAGGAGGAGAATTGGGACCTACTAAACAAGAATAAGGAAATGGAAATTAGGATAACAAAACTGGAGAAGTAAGTGAAGGATGTATAATTTGAGTTGGAGGAGCTAAGGGGCAGGAAGAGTCACACGTAGATGATGTAGCAAAGGTGTGCTTAAGTCTCTGCTCTAATATTTTGGTGAAACTGTAGGAGAAGCAGTTAGATATAGACTAGGCTTTGGTGGATGATATTTACCCCAATGAGGTTGAAGACGAGGAGGAAGAGGAAGCAGGTTGTCGCCATAGCTCACCAAAGGAAGGTTCGCTTCCTCAACTAGAAGGGGATATGGATGCGATTTCTAGGGGGCAAGCCCTTGTTGTAGTATAGGCTTATGTGTATTTATACCTAACTTATTGTATAATTTTTTATAACTAAAAATCTATGTAATCTTTTACTAAATGAAATGAAGATATCAGTTTTTGTTCAAGTATTTTTTTCGCTAAGTGTTTCTTCTTTGCCAGATCCTTACCTTATATTTGAATGTTTGTGTGGGGGAGTTGCATATATATAGGATTGCTTTATTTAGACAAAGCGAGTATAATTAATTATGCAATAGGCAATTTAGGTGATGAAGGTATATTTGAACTATGAACTTGGTGAATTTGTGTCTTTAGTCCGTTCTTAATGCACTCTGTATGTTCGAAGTTTGGACTTAGTGAATTGGGCCACTTAGGCCACTTAGCAAAGTGTCTATGTCCTTAATGTAGATGTGGTAAATTGGGCCACTTAGGTTATGTGGCAAACTGTGTATGTCCGAGCTATAGACTTAGTGAATCGGGCTGCTTAGGCCACTTAGTGAACTGTGTATGTTTGAACTTTGGACTTAGTGAATTGGGTTGCTCAGGCCACTTGGCAAATTGTGTATGTCCGAACTATGGACTTGGGGAATTAGGCCACATAGTCTGCTTGGCGAACTATGTATGTTCGAGCTATGGACTAAGGGAATTAGGCCGCTTAAGCTAGTTGACGAACTGTGTATGTTTGAACTATGAATGTGGTGAATTGGGTTGCTTAGACTATTTGGAAAATTATGTATGTTTGAACTATAGACTTAGTGAATTCCTCTTTGGCCACTTGGCGAACTAAGACTTAGTGAATTTGGCCTCTTAGGCCACTTGGCGAACTATGTATGTCCAAACTATGGATGTGGTGAATTGGATTTCCTAGGCATGTGTATGTCCAAGCTATAGACTTAATGAATTTGGTAGCTTAGGCCACTTAGCAAACTGTATATGTCTGAACTATGGGTGTGGTGAATTGGACTGCTTAGGCTATTTGGTGAATTGTGTATGTCTGAACTATGGGTGTGGTGAATTAGGTTGCTTAGGCTATTTGGTGAACTGTGTATGTCTAAGCTATGAACTTAATGAATTAGGCTATTTAGGCCACTTAGCAAATTGTGTATATCCAAACTATGAACTTAATGAATTGGGCTACTTAGGCTACTTTGCAAACTATGTATGTTTGAGCTACAAGAGTAGAGAGGATTTTTAAGTAAGGTCCTTTAAGAAAAACTTAATGTATCATGCATCTTTTTGTCTTTAGTAGGTATGATACATTAAGTGAAAAAACCTGCGGCCTTATTATTACTTAAGTATAAAATTTACTTTACAAATCATTAAAAGGATATATATAATATGCCTTTTTGAAGTTGTCAATGTTCCAAGTACTAGGTAGCCTAGCTCCTTCAATCTTTCTCACCTTGTTTGTGCCTGGTCCTAGCTACTTTGACACTTTATAAGGGCCCACCTAGTTTTGCCCCAACTTTCCAATGCTTGCTAAACCTTTGGCAAGTTTTGCCTTTCGCCAGACCTTGTCCCCTTCATTGAATTGCTTGGCCTAAACTTGCCTTTTGAAGTACCTCCTTACCCTTTACTTGTATGCCTTGGCTTGAATCGCAGCATCCTCTCTAAGTTCTTCCACCAAGTCTAAATTAATCATTAGACTTTCGTTGCTTCCGAGCTCTTCAAATTCCCTCGTCCTCCTACTAGGTAGGCCTATCTCACATGGTATCACCACTTCATTTCCATATACCTAGGAGAAAGGTGTTTGCCCTACTGCCTGCCCATTTGTTGTCTTGTAAGTCCATAATACACTATTTAGCTCACCTGACTAGTTAGCCTTCTCTCCATCTAACCTCTTCTTTAAATCCTGTAAGATGGTTCAGCTAATAACTTGAATTAGGCCATTAGTCTATGGGTGAGTGGTGCGTGATATCGTATGTCGCACGTCTGGGTCTTAGAGCATGTGCTCGTGTTTCGCAAGTATATGGGTCGTATAAGTAATAAAAAGATTATCGTCACACTGTGAATACTCAAATTTTGAGGCTCAAAAGACCAGTTTTCTCGGACTGCAAACAGTTCGGCCGGAGAATTATCCGGAATGAAAAAAACTAGAAGGTCTGTCGGCCGCGGCGGTAGCAGCCGCCCTTAACGGCTGCGGTCGCCCTTGAATACTCAATTTTTTAGGCTCAAAAAGCCTATTTTCCCGAACTGCAAACAGCCCGGCTGGACCAAAGGCTATTTTGGAAATTCACCGAAAGCATGCCAATATGGTACTTGAAATGTCCGAAAAATTATGAGGATCGCGGAACTAGTCCCGGAATATTTTTTGGAGGTCCGGAACTCCCGAAGAAGCCTCCGGAGTCAAAAAAAAGAGAGAGGCGGGCAAGATCGCCTTCGGGTCTCCGTTTCCTATAAAATCTGCCCTCGGGTCTCCGTTTTTAGGGGCTCAGTCTGTGTTGACGGACATCCCTTCTCCCTTGCGATTCTTTACTGCTTTTCTGCATTTTTTTTTTAATTTTTGCTTTATTGCTTCCTTGTTTGTTAATTGGTCACATAAATCGAACTAATTAATATTCCCTTAACGAGGGGCTTAATCTGGAGTTAAGAAGCAGTCGTCGATTAAATCAGGTATGTAAATCAAAAATCCGCCTATTTAATTTTGGCACTTCATGCATGCTTCTCTTCTACTCCTAATAATTCTACAACTGCATAAATGCATTACATGTCATCATTAGGCAAATAAGCTGCGTCAATAAATAAATTTAGGCTAATGCCCGGTTAATTAATAATCGTGGTATTAAAGCCTAAAATCCGACAATATTGGCCTAAAAGACCTAGTTAATCAATAACTATGGTTAATTGCCTTTATTTCGAACAGCCTGGCTTAAGT
>CANUEP010122690.1:0-30653 GCA_947857235.1 Jatropha podagrica | reverse complement strand
CTATAACTTAATACCCAAGCTTGATCTTTTAATGCAAATAAATCCTAATCCTTATACTTTGATCTTTTTCTCTCATTCAAGTAAGTCCACTTATAAGCCCATTCTACCCCAACCGGGTTTGGTTCAACTCGACTCAACTCGACTCTATGCAAAGACTTGACTCGGTAGGATGTCACAAATTATATTTCATGTATTTAGTTAATTATTAATAAAATACTTTTCTTATAGTATTTGTAAGAACTCAAAGAAGGTTTTTTATTTCATTTTTTTCTATATGTTTTATCTGTTATTACTAATTATGAATGAATAAAAGAAAAAATTTTTAAGTCCTTTGTAGTGTATTTAGTAGGTCTTTTATAAATATTTAGTACCTGTTAGGTATATTACGGGCGACATGTCATATCTTACAGTAGGATAAGAGGTGACATTCCATTTATAAAAGTTTGCTCTTTAGAGCAATGTAAAATCTTATATATTAAAATTTTTTCATTTTAAATTCTTTCTTTGAATACTTCATTGCATTTTAGTATTCGAGTTTGATGAGATTTATATTATCAACATTGATAATAATAACAACAAATTCAAATGTTAACCTTTTTATAAAATATATAGTCAAATTGGATCATTTATGTAACCTTAGTTTATCATATAAACTGAGGTGACTGTACTACATGTGCCTAGATTGTTTTAATCTATACAAAAGTCTTATATTTGACTGTACTACTTAAATCCTTCGAGAACTTTCATATATTTCATCAAAAAATAATAGAAATATGATGAATTATGTCATATATTTGTTTTTCACAATAAATCACATGATTCATGTCATATATTTATTTTTCACTATAGATAACATAATATTTGCTCAGTCATAACTTTAAGGTGATTATTCCACCAAATTTCCTTAATCTTGTTCAGAAATCCTTATACTTTAATTGAATAAATTTTCAAAGGTTTCAGTTTGCATGCTTCAGACATGTTTTAATTTTTCAAAGACTATCTTTGTCAAGTAATTTATATAAAGTTTTATATAATTTTTTGAGAACTTAAATGTTATATTTCAAGCGACTTAAATCCTTCAGAGATTTTCTTATAAATATCTATATTAAATGAACCATATAAAATATTTAATCATTTTATATCTATATACCTCAATAGGACTTATATTCAATATTTTTCATAATTCTTCACAATATAAGTATTATAGCATATGTAAAAAGATAGTCAATATTTATTTTATATTGATTCCATCTTTTTTGACAAATAACTTATTCATTTCTCATTATTTTCATCATAATCATTAGTTTCAATTACCCGAATTTTTTTAAAAAATTATTTATCAATCGTGTCTAAGATTTATTCTGGAGAATATAACATATTACTCCTTTTCATTTTCAATAATTTTTGTACTTAAAACTGATCAATCTAGCACCCTTCAAGTGTGCAATAGATTTATTAACTTATGCAATTTTATCTTTCAAAGGCTTTGATTCTAGTCGGAGTTTTGAAACTGATTTACAATAGTTTACAAAATAATTATCTTTTGAACTTCTAGTTTATACAACCTTGTGAGAGGATCAAAATTTGATAGTAATAATTGTTTTTAAGTAATAAATACATTCAGCTGCTTATTCTTTCTTCTTAATGTCGAGATCCATAACAATCAATAAATTTTGCAATAAATAGTTCTCTTTATTTAAAATTCTAGATATTGAAATGAAATTTCATACTTGATATATTTGTATCTTCCTTTGAAGATCCATAATCAAAAGAGGAAGAATCTATTATAATTTATTGGCTTGGTGCGAATAATTACCACTATATAATAGCAATGTCTGTATATATAAACAGAGAGTTTTATTTTCATAAAAATTCCTTTGATAACACAACTATTAAAATTTGTTAGATTTAAAAAATTATATTATTTTTTAATAAATATTCATATAAAAATTTATTTTCTTTTTGTATCAATATTGACACAAGATAGCTCAATTGATCATTGTCAAATGGTAAAAATATTTGAAAATTTTATAAACTTTTAGCTTATAACTATATTTATATAATTATATCTATATATAATATTCATTTCCACGAATATCTTTAAAATAAATTTCTATAAGATAAAAGAAATAATAATGTATAGTGCATGAAAGTTATTTCTCTAAATAATAATAATTGTTCTTCAAGAGCTTTTAATATCAAAGGCAAAATTTACTTTCATATATTTTGGTATATAATAAGTGCGTAATTAATATGTCATATTATCTTTTGTTACTTCAAATGGTAAGACTAATTTTGGTTATTTGTGATTCCCACAATTACAAATATCACTAATTCAATAATGATCTTATTAACATTTTCAATGACAAGAACATTATTGTCATTATTCACACTCATATATAATATTATATGTTATTACATTAACTTCAAAGAAAAAATAAATCTAATTTAGTGGAATTCATATCATGACATCTTTTATATCATAATTACAAATGTTATTATTTTTTATTTATACTCAATATTGTGGTATATAATTTCATTTACTTCAGTGAATAAAAACAAATCTTATTATGTAAATTAAATGCTTAACTTTTGCTATATAACAAAAAGAGTGAAACTAATTTAAAATTCATCATCGATAAGTATATATATATATATATACATATATATATATATATTCAATAATGCTATTGCAGGAATATATTCAAAACTATAAAATATTATTCACATTTTATGAATAAAATAAGTGAATATTTTATTGTTAAATATCTAGTAAAAGAAAATTATTATTTTAGTGTAATTTCAACTGATTATTTGATTTTCTTTTTTATTGTGTCTTCAAGACATATGATCCCCGTATAAAAATAAATGATCTATACTAAATATATATTAGAAGTCAAATTCAATTTTACAAGGTGACATGATAAAACAAAAATAGTGTATTAGTTTTATTTAAGAATTATATTTTATATAATCACTAATCAAATATAAAATTCAATATTGAATTTATATTTAAAATTCAAATATAAATATATATGAGGTAAAATTAAATATAAAATTACCTTTCAAGCGTAAGTAATTTTAGATATACAACTTTTAACTCTAGTTGTCGCATATCATGAGTTATCCTCTATTTATCTGATTTCATCATGAAAGCATCAGAAGTTGATCAAGAAAGTATTATCACAAAATCAAAGAAGTGTTGCAAAGAGTTCATATAATTTGGCTAAACTTTCGTGCTGATAATATGTTATAAATATAGAAAATATAAATAATATAAAAAAACATAAACAGAGTAAAGAGAATGAGAATTCTTGCATTAGAATTTTAGTTACATAATCCAAAGGGTTAAAGCACTATTTATATAGTACAAAATATGATCGAAAAATATTAATCTTATAAATTAAAAGAATATAACCATTCATCCTAAAAGATATAATCCTTTATTTCAAAGGATGTATCTTTTGAAGAAATAAATAATTTTTTAATAAATTTAATAGACATTTATTATATTATATAGTTTTATAACAACTTTTTCATTGTTAGCTTACTTTATGTATTGTATTCATTAGTTTAAATTGATCTTCTAATTACTGTACAATTGTTGCTTAAAAAAATAAAATAATGAAACGAAAAATCTCAATATTGAAAAATAATCAATATATGTGTGTGAAATTACCTATAATAATCTTAATGAAATTTTAAAAATTTTAAAATATTCTTTTGGATAATTGATAATAATTTAAGTTTATTAAATAACATAAATTTTCAACAATTGACAAATTATGGTATTAAATTATTAATCAATTAACTTTTTTTAATAATTTTTTATTAATTGATTTATAAAGTTTACAATGATTAAGTCTCGGTTACATTTGATTATTTCTTAATTTCACAATGAATTAATTGTTAAATCAATCAATAATCATATTTATCTTTAATGGTATCAATGGCTATTTCTTTTAACTTTAAATTTATTGCAATACCAGAGTATGTCCTAAACTTTTTCTTTTTAATTTTTTTTAAACTAAATCTATCTATATATATAATTCTAAAGTAAAAAATGTTTTGAAAATGATGATATGGCAGTCTATTGAGCATTCTAATTTTTCATTTTTTAGAAAATTTCTAATTTTTATTGCATTTTCTTAATATTTTTCGCAATTTTTTTATAAAAATTGAAATATATATATTATCTACAACAAATTAAATTTTAAATGTAAACATTTTTGTTAAAATTTTAAATGTGTAAGAGATCCCATCTCTATAATCTAAACTCTTTTTTAGAACTATATTTTTTATGTTAAGTACTCTCAGACTCTGTCGAACATTTTTTTTTTTTATTATCCTGATTTATTACAACTATTCTAATACTCTTTGTTTATTGATTGAATTCTACATAATCTTTTTACCAGGCTCGAGTTATTAGGACATTGAATGGTGGTTTATTTCTATAAAACTGATTGGTAAGCTTTAACAATTTTTCTGTTTTTTTTTTTAAGTTTAGAACAGTGAATTTGAATAATTCATTAGAGTTATTTTTAAAGCTAATACCTTCCTATCTATTATTTTTTAATAATATAATAATTTAGTAAAGTTTTAATATCATCATATGTTAAGTTAGTTCTCTCAGGCTTACACATATGAAACAGTAATTTAATAAAATAAATAAAAGAAATAGCTTAACCAAACTCCTAATTATCTTATTTGTCATTTGTTGTTCTGTCTTTATGTTGTCATCTTTATTATTTAAATATTTTATTATAGTACTTTATTTTTTAATTTTATAAGTTAATATAAAAAAATAAAGCATATTATTTGAAATAATCAGTAAGAATTTTATTATGAATAGTCTTTTGTCTTAAAAATTGAAAAGTTTTTGAATTTTTTTTTATCTATCTACTATGTTTAAAATAGTTATACTTAGATAATTATAATTTTAATATATTTCATTTAAATATACAAATTATGCACATTGAATTATTTAAAAATTTTTTATCTATCTACTATTTTGTTGTACATTATTTATATTGAATTATTTGTAGAACTTTATATAAAATTATATGGGATAAAAAATAGTGTTTTGATTATAAAATCTAACTAAAATTTAATTAGAAATTTGTACTATTTCAAATAAATTAATGACATTATAATTTCTATATAACACGATAGTTTAATAAAGTAACACTTGAAAAAATAAATCTAGTTATATATTAAATACAATTTATATGTTAGAAATATATATTGTTTATAAATTATAAATTACAAACTAGTAAATAACTCGCGTAAAGCGCGAGCCTTCATCTAGTTATTATATAAAACAATGCAAATATTTCAAACATATAAAGAAAAATCATGAAAAAATAATTTAAGAATTTTTAATACTAAAATAAATTTATTTTTATAATGTGGTTGGATATTTAATATAACATATAATATTTTCTTTTAAAAATGAAAGCAGTATAAACATATTATTTTTTAGTAAATATATATGATAATGGGACATTTGGAAATTTTTATATTTTATTTTATAAATTTATATTATAAATATTTGATTATAATTTAACATATTTTATTAAGAAGAAAGATAAAAAAGAAATATATATATATAACAAATTTTTAAATAAAATACATATAATTAAGTCTTTCAAAATTTTTATTCTTTACTTTTAAAATTTATTTTTAAATAGTATGGACGTCAGTTAAAAATTTTAATTTTAAAAATATATATAATATTTTATTTTTATATATGTGTATCATATATATGGACATATATTTATTAGATAATATTAATATTGTAGTTATAATGAATTTTAAATAAATGACGATATAAATTACGTTGATATGTGTATGTATATGCACACTATTATTTTATTAATTAATTGTTATATTCACATTAATTTTATATAAAATTTTATTTTAACTAAATAAAATTAGATAACTTATAATCAATATTTAATATTAAAAAATAAAAATAAGTATAAATAATAAGCAAAAAAATGACATAAACATTGAACAATAAGTATGAAATAACGTGTATAATCAACGTGTTAGACCCGATTAAATTTAATTATTTATTTTATTCACAGTAAACTAGATGGTAACACTAGACATCAACACATAAAATTTGTATTAACATTAAACTTCTAAAATTCACTAAAACTAAGATATTATTAATCAATATTTAATTTTACATATCCTTTTGTTTATTCTTTCATTTTTCTTGTGTATTGATCATCAAACTGTTTCCTTATTAACCCTTGCTGCTAAATTTACAACTCAACTAGTTTATTTACAATGGAAGAAGGGTAAAGAAAAAATTATGTTAAGCGTCTGTCTGTATGGTAACTTGCAAGGTCTTGATAATATATAGCAGATCAAGAAGTGACCTCTCTCAGCTTATGCAAAAGCTGCCATTGGATATAAAAAATTTACACCATCATTCTTCTGATGCAAACATTCTTTGAACAACAGATTGCTTTAGCTTGAAGATAATCTGAAAATGTGACAGCAAATAAAGAAAACTTTAGAATGACTATCACCAAATTCAGATTAGTCATAAAAGGAAAACGATATGCTACCTTACACAGATGTGCCTTGTCGCAGAGGCTGTGCTTCGGTTGAAGGTTCATTGTTGTGGTTGTTATCAAGTGGCATGTATTGTGACATAATGGCCATGATCTCTGAGTCCATGTAAGACTGAGTGGAGAAAGATACATGAGTATCAGCAAGTGATTCATAACTAAAACTGGTATGGACAAAAACCGAGACATGATGCAGTGTATTTAAATCTCGCTTTAGCATTGAGTTTCAATTCACTTATCAAAAATTTTCATTTTGACTTTGTTTTTTTAATTTTACTGTTTTTGGTAGACTCTGGTTTGGTTAAAGTTAAAAGGTTACTATACTCTGATAAAAGCAACCTAACAACAATGCCAAATAGACAACTAGACATACCCGTAGCCTGTATTTGTAGAATATATAGCCAGCAACACCAGCTCCTCCTACAACCGCTACGATTACAAAAGTGATGAACCATCCAAATTGAGATCCAGTTCTTTCTGTAGAGTGAATGCAAGAAATATCGTAGTATGTTATATTCAGTGACAAAAAAGATACCATCTATTACATTAATGAGATAAGTTTATTGTCTTACCAATACAAGCATCTTGTTCCTTGATGTAAAGGAGGTCTCCCTTGCACTTGCACTCATATCCACCCCAAGTGTTCTTACAGGAGCAGCCATCACACTGGCAAGCCATACCTTCCTTGCACTCGTTGATATCTGGCATATAATAGAAGATTTTCAAAATTAAGAATTATAAGAGATTAGAAAGTACAAGGGGAAAAAAAGAGGGAGAATCATATAATTAAATATTCTTGATAGTAACACTAGTGTAAGAAAATAACCTTCACAGTTATCATGACCATCTCCACGAAAACCTTTTGGGCATTGACAGCCTGATACTTGGGACTCCTATTTGGTATAGATATGAATTTAATATAGATGGTAAAGAAGAATAAGGAAATTTTTTACTATAATGAACAAGACTAACTAAACAAGTATCAAAGAGCATCAGTCAAACAGAAAACAATGCTTAAGTCACAGAACTGAGCATGCTGAGAATGTTAATCCATTTCTTGTTTCTGACCAGCATCCTCCATTATTTATCGTGCACCTTGCAGGTCCAAATGCTGTCAATTAAAGAAAGAAAAACAGTCAGTAACTCCACAACAACAGAAGAAACAAAATTGCACCCTGTCCTGGCTGGAACAGTTGGGCAGAAACTTCAAATCTCACAGATTTTATAGCCAAAGTCATCTGAACTCACATAAACTTTTTTATCTAAAGATTTTAAACTTTCTATTAGAGCCAAAAAGTGAAACTTTAGATTTTGACCGGCTAAGTTAACCAAATTTTATTTTTCATCTAAAACTAAAAAGGAATGTAATGATACGATGGAGATATCTCTCAGAATTTTGTACTCACGAAGAAACTATGTACTTGTCCATTGAATCGTTTAGAGCCACATGAACTACTACTCGACTTAATGAGGTTACAACATGTTAAGGCCTTAATGATTGACAGAGCTTCATTAGTAGTTTTAGTTTCAGAATCTTCATTTATGATCATATGCTCATAATTTCCAAATGCATTAAACAGGGAAGGATAGATATTCTTTTGATAGCAATGTTACTAATATTCCATTTTAGATCAGGAAGACATTTCTCAATTTTCACTTGCTTCTTGCAGTCACCAAAGCTCCATTTCTGTTATAAAATCATTGAAAAACAAATCACATTTCTCAAATAGGAAAGAAAAAGTACCTTCACAAGACATATAACCATCTCCTCTGTACTGGATACCCTTCACAGTGGGGCATTCACATACTCTTCCCCTAAATGTGTCCTAAACCAGTTCATGATGCTACTATCAGCATATAGGAAAAAAACAAAGGAGAAAAAAAGGAATAATTCTAGCAGAGCAATCGTCATAAGGGGCATGAATTGGAAATTTTTATCCTTATACCTTGCAAGCAGATACGTTAGATTGTTTGTCCAGCCAACAGCCTCCATTCCTTTCAAGACACTCATTTGTCTCAAGATCTATGAACGTAAAACAAAGAAAATTCAGCCTTCAGTAAGCATAAGAAAAAAAAAATTAACTAGACATTTTATTTTCAAAATTTGAAAGTAACTGTTTTAGTCTTTGGTTGAAGGTTAAACAAGCAGATCAACCTGAACTTAAGCAGATTGGAGGATCAGTGGTCTCCTTAAATCCAGCACATATGGCCTTCAGTACAGCTGTTCTCTCCAATTTTCCTTTAGATCAAGAAAAAAAAAGTCTCATCAAAATTCTACACTTTGCAGTGACAAGTTAGTAGGGATTAACATAAAATTAAATCAAACATTATCATAAATTTATGGTTATAAAAACAAAATAACAAAAACTTAGAAACTGAAGAACCACAGATGGAGAAACAAAAAAAAAAAAACGTGGAGTGAGAAAAGTTTTGGGGAAAAGATGAGTTGGTCATTGAAAGAAAAAGAACAGGATAAGCAAACAGAAAGAGATGTCATAATCGAACCAAACTGAGAAAAAAAAAAAAAAAACAACTGGCCAAGACTTTAACATATATGAGATTAAGATAGCCAAGTGGGGAAAAAAAAAAAAGAAGAAGAAGATATTCACGAGTATATAAACATAGAATTTTTCTTTTTTTGTCCATGTGAACCACATATGTTTTTTACACAGAACTTCCATATTTGATCATGACCAGTGTGATATTTTTAGAATGACAAGAAACACAAGATGGTGAAAAGAGTACTTGCGATTTCTGCCATTTTTATCATTTCAAATTATATTAAATGAGATGCTCAGTTAGAAGCTCGGATTTAGATGATGGGAAGTGATATATTGTGAACAGGCACTAGAATGTCAAATTCCGAGACATACTTTTTCTGCATGACTTGTGACATTATAGATTATGTCCTATAATTTTTAATGAGCTAAAACACATTTATACAGTATCTCAATCCGTATATACTGACATAAGACATGTATAAGATAATTAATTCACAATTATAATATGGCCCTTGTATATATACCTCGGTACTGAACATTATTAATAACCAGAGTTGGCAAGATGGTAACATCACCGCGCGATCCTCGCCCAACCTAAATTCAGCAAATCAAAAACTTTAAGTGCATAGGTATAGATAATTTATGTTAGATTAAATTCCTAGCCATCTGCATCTCTTGACGAGTGCGTCCACATGTGTGTGTATTAGAAATGCATTGGGAGAAGGAAACTGGAAAACAGAGGAGTATGACCTGGAGTTCTTGTTCTTTTTTAAGCACTTCATTCTCCACATCATCTTCAGGGTCACCCATGCACTTTTTGATCTTATCCACTGGAAGGTCTGTGTTGATACATTATAAGCATAAGAAAATCAATCTGGAAAGGATTCCGTCATAAATTAAGTTAAAATTATAAAAGACAACTTACTGAGTGATTTCAGAACATCCTCAGCACATTCTTTGCTATATCTCTTCTTTTTCATTGAACACCTGATATGAAAATCTGTCACATAATCCCACCAAACCCAAGATCGGCCACTCTCATTAGCAACTCTGTGGACACAAAGCTGCCTCAAGTTCTCAAACACTACATCTTTTCCTTGATATCCCTCACCAAAATCTTGTTCTGGATCAGGTGCACAATATCTTCCTTTGTTTATGCATTGAGACTTGCATTGACTACTAAGAGTAAAAGATCGTGGACAATACCAAGTAATGTAGTGTGGAGTAAACAATGTGTAACCCCCTTTCTCGAGGATTTGAGCATGACCCTTGAAATTTTTAACAAAATCCATCTGCTCATCGCAACGAGTCCCGCATTCATCATTACTGTTTGTCCAAAGCTCATACTCAACTCTCTGGTCAGGATGAGGTACTGACTCTCTCCAATCCATTTTGATGACAACATCCTCTCCGTTCTTCACTGCTTGTTTCAAGCTTTCCCCAAAAGACTTTTCTATCAATGCTGATGGGATTTGAATCTTCTCTACATAACCATCTGAATTACCATTTGCCTCAGGAGAGTCCATAGTTATTAATGGCTCATCTATACTATCAACCACTAAAATTGCTGCTGCTCCAGCTTGTTGGGCATTCCATGCTTTTAAAACAAAATAGCATTCTACATTTCCAAGAAGAATAATAAAAAAAAAGATCAAAATTTGGTAATGTAATTAAAGAATCTCGTTTTGGTACAGATGTGACTAGTAGACTTGTTAGAGATTATTAGCTACTTATTTCAGAACACCATTTCAAGTCTTGGCAAGAATGCTACCATTCTTATTTTTGTTTGGTAATTATAATCCAACAAGGAATAAATACCAAGAAACACACACAAAAAGGAAACTAGAATTGAGAGAACTACTTGCAGATCACTTTGTTGCTATGTCATCACTCTATAGAAGTGGAAACATCAAACCAAATGGATAAATATAACTAATTTTAAAAATGAAACACAAAAAAGGAAAAAAAAAGGATTATTTTCCAAAGAAACAGCACGGAGAAGAACAATTCTTAGAAGGTTAATACTGAAGCATTGACCAATATTTTTGCAAAACTGTAACTAGTAAGCATTGAAAATACTTGATTAAATTAATTAGAATGACAATTAAATAACACCATAAGAATAATGCATTTCAAATTTTCAATCATAAAAGTCAACTAAATACAATTGCAACATCAAAGCCAAAGGATAAACTTGTACTGATTCAAAATTAATCTATACAAATTTAATTAGCAGATATCAAAGTAATTAATACCTCCACGATCAAGGAGGAGAATGGTAGGACGAGGAGTCTTGGACCTGAAAGGCTTATCACCACTAAAGGTTTGACATCCAAAAGCTTCTTTATCAGGATACACAGCAGAACCCACCAAAACGCCACCATAATCTGGTATACCAAAGTTTCCTATAGCACTATCATGTTTTGATTGAAGACTTAAAGGAGACAACACACTTATGCTACTCTTCTCTACCACAAAACGACCAAACACAGAGCTATTAAGAATTGCCAATAACAGAAATAGTAAAGGCACTAGCTTTTTAAAAAAAGCCATGGAAATTAACAAAATTAAGAACCATTCAAGGTTTTGCGTTAAAGGGCTGTTTTTCTTTTCTCTCTCTCTCTCTCTCTCTCTCTACTGCTTGTTTCCTGAGAAAAAAAAGCAGAGAGGAAGGCAAATGAGGACGTGCGTGGAGAAGAGACTTTGCAACGGTCTACGGATGCGAAGAGAAAGAGAGCGTACAAGGAAAACTTTAGTTTAGTAGCTTAGAAGAGAGATTTTTGGATAGTTTTAATGGGTTACTTAAGATTTGGTCTATGTTTATAAAAATAACTGTGACGTAAAGGAAGCGACATGGCAAGAAGAGTAAGGTGGTGGACGGAGTCAGCAGAACTACCACTCTACCATCTATTGGCTTAACTCAACTACTTGGAAATGAGAGTGATGAGATACTGAAAATGACATTTTATTGGCAAAGTAGCATATATATCATAATCTTCAAAAAGAAAAGTCTAATAATATTCTTTACCCTTCCTTGGGGATATGGGACGTATTTAGAGGGCTGGAAAAATTTTATTCAAGCTCTTCTCATGACCTCATTGAAATTAAGCTTCAAGTTTCTATCACCGTACTAGCTGGCACAGTGATATGGGTTGTCAAAATTTTTCTTTTTTGTGGATTTTTTTTTTCCCCTGAAAAGATAATTCGTTCTATTTATACAAAGAAAGTCAAAATTTATCTTTTTTTATGTATTTTATATATTTGCAATACTTTAAGTTATCTATAAGATAAATTTATTTGTGAGAATCAAATTATAAGTGTATACAGCTATAAGTTAATATAAATAATCACAATAATTTTGATTTAAACGCTGTCATTTAGAGGAAGTTTTTTTTTTGTTCTGGATGTATTAAAGTCGTAAGTAAATCTCATTATATATGCACACTTCATTATTAATTATAAGCTTTTTGGGCAAATTTAATATGCACGCATAATGTGTTTAGAGTTCACATTTTCTTAATGCACAATATCAGAACATTTAATGTATAACCACATTAATATCTATCAACTCTCTTGAAATACTTCAAAAGTCAATTTTTAATCTACAAACCAAGATGATAGACATATTAGACTTTTCACTTTGTCATTAATTCTAAAATTACTATTTTAGAAAATTTTCTTTATATAAATATAAAATAGAATAGAGAGAATATTTTATATATATATATATATATATATATATATATATATATATATGTGTGTGTGTGTGCGCGCGCGCGCATGTATAAATAGATAGATATATTTGCAAAGAAAATAAGATTTAACTTTCATCATATCAATACGTGCATTATTATTATTATTATTCTAAGTTAAAATAATAATAATAATAATAATAATAATAGTTTATATTAAAATTTTTAAATATATTATATTTTTATTATATTTAATATATAGTTTATTCTGTATATAGTATAATTTCTTATTTTGTCTAATATAATTTAAATAAAAAAGTTAATATAATTAATCAAAATTAAATAATAATTATTTCTCAAGAAATAAAATAAAAACCCTTAATGATATTTCTTCACAATCCATAAACGCTTAGTAGGGACATTTTTAATTAAAATGTTTTAACTTATCATAAAACAAATATTTTTTTCCCAAGAAATTGATATGCGATACTTTATAAATGAATATTCTTCCATTGCTCTTACTACATAAGATTTTTTATGATGATATATGGGATTATAATATCATATAGGACTCTTAAATTTTGATAGTGTCACATAAAATTTAATTATTGGTTATATTATTATATAAATATTTATATTAATTACATTCAATTATCATAATCAATACATATTAGTAAATAATTATAATTGTTATAATATTGTAAGCTATCTTTTTCAATTAAAATTATATAATATTGGTCTTAGTTGTCACTCAATTATCATATTAATATATATTAAATAATTTAATTATTATAATATTATAACCTATTTTTTAATTAAAAATTATTATAATTTTGATGTTGATTATCATGTTAAGATGTATTATAGCTTATCTTTTAAATTAATATCATTATAATATTGACATTGAATATTATAATTAATTATAGTTATCATTTATTATTATGAATGAGAATTTTATATTTAAAAAAATGATAGAGAAGCCTAATGATAAAAATATTTATTAATAGTTTTATTAATAATGAATATCCAAACATTTTCAATATTTATTTGTCTTAAAATTGTAATATATAGTTTTTTTATTAGTTTTAATGATAATATATTGAATTGCCATTAATTGCTTATTATTAGATTATAAATAGATAAAATTATTTTTTTATTTCAATAATTCTTTACAATTTCTTTTCAACATTGATATATTTTTTTTTTCTTCTAATTTATATTACTCTATCAATTTAGAAAAAAATTTGACAAATTATAAGAGAAAGCAGTTTGTACGAAAATATCATTAAGAATGATGTATATACGCATATCATTGAATTTCTATTGCCATTTATTTTATTATTTTTAATACTATCTAAGAAAGTTTATTAATTCAAAAATAAATTAAAATCAATAATTTTTAATATATATTTCCTTTTCTTTCAATTTTATTATAGACATTAATTTTTATATAATTAGACTAATTTTTTGAATTTAAAATAAATGTTCTTTAATTTAAATGATTTTCAACAAAATTAATAAATATAAAATTATAAATAATTTAAATTATAAATTTTTTAATTAAATTTTATATTTTAAAATATTATCATGATATTTTTAAGATTATAAATAAAAATATTTACTGTACATAGCACGAGCATGCTGATAGTTAAAAATATTTTTGAGATATATTTTTATGATTATAGATAAGAATGAGTATTCGATTAATCAAACCAAATTAGTTCAATTTTGATTTATCTGAATGTTTTTATGTTATCCAAATCTGAGATCAAATGATATAAAACCAAATGAAATGGAATTAGATCGATTTGAATTTAGTTATTCCAATCAAACTATTTTGGGCTTAAAATAAATTCGGTTAAATTACATATGATAACTAATCAAAAATAAAAAATTAAATAGTTTTATATACCCAAATCAATCGGTAATCAAATTTCTAAAATAATTATATGAAACTAACCAAGTTGAATGAGTTTCATTCAATTCTCGCTAGAAACTGAGAATTATTCACCTCTAGATTGATAGACATATTTGGAAAGAGACGAGATAACTTTTTGCGGATCCCAACCTTAATTTAACAGCAAAAAAATAATTATTTCATCCCTAAAATTTTATAAAACTATTCAACTCATCCTCGTATTTTTATGTATTAGGCATATACTTAAAGGTTTGGTTTTGTCTCATAAATAGTCTTCCCATCTAAAATCATCCATTTTTCTCCTCAAATGAGATTAAAAAGTAAGAGGGAAAAGGGAAATATATTTTAAAATTACAATGGTACCCTAAACAAAATCAACCTATCATCACCGACAACCTCAAAAGTAGGATAATCACCACAACCGCCGTGGCAACTAACATTACCAATAAAAGAGCATCAAAAGAAAGTAGCGGTAGAACCATGAATTTTGTATCTTTAGCAAAAAAAATTAATTATTCATTCCTACTCTTCTTCGATTTCTTCTTCGTTTTTTAATTCAGGAGGTTTACTTGATTCTCGATCCATGAATTTGCATAGCCCTTGCTCTAATTCAAAATAGTACAGTCAATACAGGTAATCGCACTCCTATCAATTTGGGATGGAGGACATGGTTCAAACCGGTTGATGCCCTGAGAATGGAAATAGTATTTCCATGATGATTCAGTTTAAACCGTTGAGGTTTAGATGTAAAAGTACTCTAATAGATCTATTGTATTTACATTTAAATCCGTTTGGTTTGTTTTGTGAGGTGAAGTGGATGATATTCGTTTGATTGCAGTGAATGAATGAAAGAGAGTGTTGGAGAGGAGATGAGATCACTTGGTATACCAATGAAGATTGATTACAGAAATTTAGATTCATTACAAATGAGCATTGATTGATTAATCGTAGTTATAGCAAATCATACGGTTGAGGTGTGGATTTAAGTTGACTTTCCTTTTTTGGTGCATAAAGTTCACTTTCTATTTGGTTTCCAAATTATGAGATCATAAAACTTTGGATTTTTTTTTTAATGATATGTGTATTTGATTCAAATACCTTCTCATGTTTAAGCTCAATGAGAAGATGGAGACAAAATGCATTGATTTGTTGGTCAATATTTATTTTATTAAAGGGTATTTTAGTCTTTCATTAGCATTTAAAAAAAATAGATAATTTTAGACGGAAAGACCACTTAATGAGATTAAATCAAACCTCAAAAATTAGATGTTTAATATATAAAAATACAAAACGAATTGAATAATTTAAAAAAAAATTAAAAATGAAATAATTATTTTTTCTCATTAAAGCTTTAATTTTGATATGCGAATAAACATTCCTGTGTCGTATGAACTCCATCGATTTCTTCTGAATCTATATTGGCCATCTCCCACATAGTTGTTTAATTTTTTTTTTTCAGTTTATTTTAGATATGGCAATTCTATGGATAAAGGGGAAGAGAGGGTTTTTCTTTAGGTATGGCAATTCCATCGATAAAGGGGGAAGAGAGAGGTTAATGCAAATGGGATGGAGAGAGAGCGCATGGAAGAAAGGAATGGAAGGAGAAAGAAAAAGGTTAGAAAATAGTAGGGGTTGCCTTCTTCATCGTTCCTACGTAGCTTTAGTGGTCAAAGCTGAATCATCAAATATTAATAGAGAAGATGAATGATGATACAGTTGAATGTTTACTTATGAATAATGAATTTTAAAATTCCGTGTCGTATGAACTCCATCGATTTCTTCTGAATCTATATTGGCCATCTCTCACATAGTTGTTTAATTTTTTTTTTTCAGTTTATTTTAGATATGGTAATTCTATGGATAAAGAGGAAGAGAGGTTTTTTCTTTAGGTATGGCAATTCCATCGATAAAGGGGGAAGAGAGAGGTTAATGCAAATGGGAGAGAGAGGTTAATACAAATGGGATGGAGAGAGAGCGCATGGAAGAGAGGAATGGAAGGAGAAAGGAAAAGGTTAGAAAATAGTAGGGTTGCCTTCTTCATCATTCCTACGTAGCTTTAGTGGTCAAAGCTGAATCATCAAATATTAATAGAGAAGATGAATGATAGATACAATGATACAGTTGAATGCTTACTTATGAATAATGAATTTTAAAAAATTTTCTTCAATGCATTAGTTTTGAATATTCTTTCATTTTTTTTTTCTTTCTTTTTTGGGCCCACAATTTAATATGCAACCAATCACTAAAAAGCAATAAATATTAATATTGTCTAAAAGACTTTTTAAAAATAAAAGGCGTAGTAAATAATATCTATTGATTTTTTTGACGCATCAGCTTGATATTCTAAGCAGACATTAGCATTAGAGAACATTTTTTAAAAAATCTTTTTATTTTTTTAATATGACAATTAAATAAAAACAATTTACATTTGCATTAAAGTTGCTTTAAGCACTCTATTTCTATTTTCCATGCACTTAATTGTAAATATTTTTAGATAAAATACAAAATGAAAGTTTTTAAAAAATTGAGACATTAAATTTATAATTAAGCAATTTATTTTTAAAAAAATAATTATTTTATTTTTAAAATTTTATAAAATTAATTATCTCATTATCATATTTTTATATATTAATTATTTGGTCCTTAACATTCCGTATCCCTCCGTCCCAAATAACCCATTTTTCCGTTAATCGCGGGTAAAAAAATAAGAGAAAACAGAGACATATTTTAAAATGACGAAATACCGTGAATAAAATCAATCTATCATCACTGCAAACCACAGAAAAACAAATGCTTGTTCACAAAAAAAAAAAAAAAAAAAAAAAAAAAAAAAAAAAAAAAAAAAAAAGAGAAAAGAACAAATGCAGCCGCCGTCACAATCACCACTGCCAAGAGCACCAAATAAGCACCACCAAGAGCAACAAAAGAAAACAGCTGTGGAACCGTGAATCCTGTGTTCAACATGTCTTCAACAGTAAATTAAATTTTCATTCCTGCTCTACTTTGGTTTCTTCGTCATACCAAACGCAGTGTCTTCTTTGCATTAAATTCTTCGCATTAAACACAGTAAAAATTAAACACAATCAATATATTAGATGGTATAAAAATTTTATCAAACTCTGAACAGGCAATCGTCAAAACTGAAAAGTTAAATCTAGAATTAATTTTTTTTTATATATTTCAAATGAAATTTAAAAATTAATTTTTTTATCTTCCAAATCGAATAAAAAATAAAAAATAAAAAATCAACTGTGGTATAAAAAACCCACATAACGGTAGCACACCACCATGAACAGAGGAAGTAGCATTAGTGGAGAGACCCGTTACTGTGAAATATGCAACGCCAAAACTGGAAAAGCACTTCGATTCTTGCAGATGAACCAGAGGAGGACAGAAGAGAAAATTGAAGTTGAGGAGGAAAGAGAAAATTAACTCCGGCTAAAAGCCTCCTAATTATTATGGATGAACCAAAGAGGGTAGAAGAGAGTTGAAGTGGAGGAGGAAGATAAAATTAACTCTGGCTTCTATTAGCGAAGAGCTACAATTGAAGAGGTTGAGGTAACCGCGGTGGAAGTGAGAAAATATGGAAAACGGTGCCCCAGATGTGATCGTTGACGCTGCTAGAGAGAGTTAAATAAAACGAAATTAATAAAAAAGTAATTTTTTTTAAGGAATAATCGAGAGGCAGAAGAAGGAGTTTAAGGGTATTTTAGACTTTTTGTCCTCTTTTAACAGAAAAATTGACTGATTCTAGACGGAAGGATTTATTAGTGAGAGAGAATCAAATATTGAGGACTAAATAATTAATATATAAAAATATGAGGGCGAAATAATTAATTTTATAAAACCTCAAGGACTAAATAATTATTTTCCCTTTATTTTTTTATTTGACGTTGCTTTCAAAACGACAACGCATAAGTAGGTTTAAAAACACTAACCCTTACACTCCTGTTCTCCTTCTCTCTTTCTCGCTCGCTCGCTCGCTCGCAAGCAAGGCAGTCAATCCAAGCCTTTGAAGCCGTTCAACATGAGTAGATCAGGACAGCCACCAGATCTCAAGAAGTAAGTGCTGTTAATGATGTTAATCTATTCAAATAATCACCATCTCCTTTCGTTTTTGTATTAATTGCTAATTTTTACACTTCGTTCTTGTTTTTGTATTTGGGATTTGCAGGTACATGGATAAGAAACTTCAAAGTAAGCTATTTACACTTTCCTTCAACAATTTGTTTTCCTTTTTTACTTAATTATTGTTATTGTTCTGTTTTTGTTTTTATAGGGTTTCAACTGAACTTTCTCCTGTTCTGTCAACCTTAGAAATTATATATTCATGCACTTTAATTTCTTATTTTTTTTTCTTTCCATATAAATTGTAAACAAGGGGTAAAATCTTCAAAATTTAATGAAACAATGTTGGGTTAGGTTTTATGTCGAGCAATTAGATTTTGTTTTCGAGTCCTCTTTGAAAAGTTAGAACTTAGAATTTGGAGGTCAATTGATTAATATTTCAGGCATGTCATGGAAACAAAGAATTCATACAGCTGAATTTATCTAGTGTGGTTTAAGGCTTAGGCTTTACAATTGATTTGAATGACAAGTTTGATGGGTTTTTCCTGGCATATATTGGTATTTTTTGTGCATGTGCTAATAATTTAAATATGTTATCTTGTTTGGCCTGAGGTGGGTTATTTAGTGCATCTAAGTATTTCTACAGACAAGTTTGAGAGATGTAATTATTGATAACAAAAAAAAAATGTGGTCCTAACTTGGCATTTTTATTTTAATGCCAGATTGTGGTAAACTTTCCTGCAATTTTTATCCATTGATGATACTGTTGGAAGGTCAGCAGGTGTTGTGACTATTCAAGATAGAATTAGGATTCCTTAAGATAGAACCTTCAAATCTCTTACAGGCTTTCTGAAAGAACTCTACGTTCTCTGAGTTTTAGGAACTCAAATTTTTGTTTCATTTCTTCTTACATCTTTCACTTATGCAGAGGCTTTTAAATAACTGAATGCAAAGCTATAAAGCTATATACTAATAGCTACCCAGTACAATAAAGAACTTTCTATCATGTTCAATTGAGGGGTTTCATTGAATATTTTGGTCTCTTATGTTCTTTTGTTTTTCGTTCTTAATAGTGTTGTGTGGTTATTTGATAATTTTCATTGTCACTGAATTTACTGCATACATGGCTTCCTTTATTCATAATAATTCTGCTTTAGAAAGATGCAAGTGACGAGCCTTATGTGAGTATCAATATTCTTAGTCAAAGACATTTTACTGGGGTGTTTTATAAACAGTTGAAGTTGGCAATGGACATATGTATACATATATTGCATGATTGGCACTAGGATTGAAATTGCTTATTTGCCTCTCTTATTCCTTTTATTAATTTATTTGTCTCTTTACACAGTCAAGCTGAACGCAAACAGGATGGTGGTCGGAACACTTCGTGGATTTGATCAGTTCATGAATTTGGTGGTTGACAACACTGTGGAGGTGAATGGTGATGAGAAGAATGACATAGGCATGGTGGTAAGTCCTTTTTTTCCCCCCCAGTTTTTGAGGTCATGATTTTTGTTGGATAGTTGAATTGTCTATGATTCTTACATTACTTGCATAATTAATTGTATAATTTTGTTGCTGCAGGTGATCAGAGGAAATAGTGTTGTCACCGTTGAAGCGCTAGAACCTGTGAACAAAACTCAGTGATTGTGGCTTTTTATTAGTGCTAATGACATAGCTTCGAGCGCCCTATTTTGGCTCATATGGCTACTTGTAGTTGTCGGATGTAAGTGATTCTAAATTTGCAGATGCAAGAAAGTATGGACCTAGTAGTTTACTGGTACTTTTGAATGATAGAAATATTTGAGCCTTCCAATTTATCAGTAATTCTTCTCTACATTTCATTTCTAGCAGTCTCATTGGTCTCTTCTTTTTGGTTTTCTAGCACGATGACGATCTACATTTTAATTTAGTTTAGTCTTTAAAATACCAAAGTTTCTAAAAACATTTGAAAGTAGAAACTTTCAAATGCAGAGTGATACTCTTTTTGTATTTGATATCTAAACGCAGGGCGGTTTGAAATGGCAGTGACCTGCTTCCGCCGGTGATCAAGTCGTCCTCTTCCACAATGCTTGTCTTGTTTTAATAGCTGTTGATTACTAGAACTGTTAACTTCATTTCGATTCTTCAACTGCAAAAAAAACGTAGAAAGCAGAGAAGGTTTTTTCGAAAAATTGGATAAAAAAAAAAACTGAAGAGAAGGCTGGTTTGCCACCCAGCCATGGCCAAGAGTGCGGTGACAGGATTGTTGGATGTCGGATCTCTAATAGTGGCCTCCAATAAGTAATTTGTCTTGCTTTTATCTCTTTTCTTTTTCCGTTTCTGTTCATAAAAAATTAAAACAAAAATCTCAAATTTATTTTGCTTCAGGTTCAATCATTTAACACAAAAGGCATCTTTCTTCTTCTCTTCGTAGTAGGGAAAAATAATGAAGAAAGAAACAGAAAATCTTATGCAGAGTGTCAATATTAAAATCGATGCGCTGTTATTGCTACTATTTCAAAATCAATGTTTAAATTCTTCTTTTACTTGTTAGAAATTTTATTTCTAATGGGCTCATTGATCGTATATATTTTGATTTATAAAACATTTGGATCAAAAAGTCTAATTTAAAGAGTGATCATTAAAAGAATTAATGGACCGGTTAAATGTATTTGAATAAATAATACATTTAAGAAATATTCCAAGCTTCACCTCAACCTCCCTCTCTCAATCCATTAGTCAATTCTCTTTTATGCCTATCAATTAAGAAATATAAATAATAATAATGAAAAAATAAAGAAAAGCCCATGAATTTATAGTTAAATCCATAAAACGATCAGTATAAATCTGTGATTGAATGGATCTATTATCTATATTAAAGCTCATAAAGATGTTAATTATCCTAGAAAAATAAAATAATAAAAAAAAGCTAATTAGAAAGCCTCACACTATTTTCTTAAGCTTTAGATTTGAAAATTTTCTTAAAAATGCTAAAAATTTTCTTTTTCTTTTTTATTTTTTTGGAAAAAAAAGTGAAAAAACAAAGGAAGGTGAGCATTCACTTTGGAGTAAAGGACCCAAATTTTAGTTGCTTAATCTTTTCCAGCTGTGATTTTAAATCTTTAAAAATTCTTGGCTTTTGTAAATTTTTTCATATTAAATCTTGTTGCCATTAGAGAGAGATGAGATAAAACTATATATATATATATATATATATATATATATATATATATATATATTAGGACATTTGTATCTTTTTAATTGATATTTAATGGTAAAAAACTCAATTTTAATAGAAGGATCATTTGGTTTGATGAAACCAAATCTCAGAGAATTATATACATTCCATAATTGCACTTATCTATGAATAATAATCTCATATGTGATTTCTATATTATATGAGTTGATTGAATTAATTGCGATGTGGCTATACTGTGTCTTGTTTGCGGATAAAATTGGGATGAAATTGGTCATCATGGGATTGCGATTACGGTCCGAAACTGTTGGCCATATATTGGAGATCGCACCCTTATGTGCACCTAATGAATTATGATATGAATGACATGATAAAATCACAGGGTGACCTCCTATTGAAAATGTAAAAGAAAAAGAGAATGAAAAAATAATGCAAGGACTGGTTAAGTGAGAAATAGACTAGTTAGCTATGTATTGAGAGATCGATTCCTTGGGTACACATATGAGAGGACAAATCATGTGCAAGGATGACTTGTCAAGATTTTGTGATGCTACTAATCAATTTCCATTTGATGTTATTACTTCAAGGTGATATATTTATGGATGTTGATATTGTGACATGAGCTTAACTGAACGAGTGTTCATCATAATGAATGAGGAAAGCATCATGTGTGATTATTTGGATTATGCATTATTTGTTATTATTCACTGAATTTATGAAATTCACCCCCCTTCCATAAATTTGTTTTAGAAGGTAGACATTGTACTGGTTCAGATAAACTCTGCTTCTTTCTTCGCAGATTTTCAATAGTAATTTTCAAATTTTGAAAACATTTAAAACTATAGTATTGTATATAAAATATACCTATATTTATATTGAGTTTTGCAGTTAGGGAGTCAGTAATACAATTTATCGTGTAAAAGTTATTAGTGTATTGTTCAATAACTTGTGGATTTTGTAATTGACTCTCTAAAATACAAACGAACCAATTTGCCCATATTATAATTGACGTTAATGGTATAAAATAAAAATTATAGGCTTGAACTATAAATTATTGAAATGTGAAAGTTGGGCTAGACAATTTAATTGATAGCACGATTTAACAATGTTATGTTATAGGCTTATTGTTTCTAAAACTGATTTAAAAAGTTGAATTCATGTGAGTTAAACTTATTGGGGGCCTTAAGTTTACTTCAATCTTAGTATTAATCCGGCCTAAGGTTTTGGATCAAGCAAATTATCGTGAAAAGATACCTATTTCTTTATTTGTTAGTATTAGAATTTTTATAAATATATAATTTATTTCTTTTCATGACGTAATTAATTTTAAAAAATAAAAGTTAATATATGGCACACAATTTATAAATTTTTATTTTAATTTTTTTATTAGTATCGAAAAAGATTAAATATTAAAATTGAAATGTTTGTATTTAATTTTATAAAACATTTGATTTCATTATTTCTTAATATATTACAAATATTTAAAGAAGTTAAGCATTTCATACGTTAAACTATTAGAAATAATATTAGAAATTTGTTTCTCCAAGTGCTACAACATCAAAACTAATTAATAGGTTTGGATGTTAGAATGATTAGTAATTTCTTTTTTCAAATTAAAGGGAATTGATTAGACTATTATTTTAAGAGTTTCTGCATAAAATTAAATTTTATTAAATATATATGTATATGTATATATAAACTCATTTATTTATTTAAAATTTAATACCACTTTTAATTTTTATAGTCACATGTTTTGAATTTATCCAAATGAAATAAAATAAACAATAGGAAAAGTGAAATATTGAATTCGTGTGAAAATATAATTTTTATTTATAAATTATAAAAATAATCCGTGCAAGGTATGGACCTTCGTCTTGAATAAAATTGATTCATCATATTAAATATATAATATAAGCGCACTCACCCATTTGATTATATAGCACTCTAAATCTATTTTTTTTTTATTTAAAATATTTTGTAACCTAAGGGTAAAACTTTTTTAAGAGGTAACCCATTATAAATAGATTTTTAAACTTAAGTGAAAACTACCATAAATTTTTATTTTACTTTACGCTAGATGATATATATGGAGTCTATTAGAGAAAACTAACTATTCTGATAGTTAATAGCTGCTTAAGAGTAGCAAATTAAATATTACAATATTAATCTTTTATAAAATATTATTTTAATATCTAAAAATTATTTTGAACACTATAAAAAAATTTAATATTTTAATAAAATTATTTAAAAAATTGCTGTCCAACACAACAATAGTGATAGATAATTCTCTAATAAATTTATATTTAATAGGTTATATAAGATACACAAATGAATTTTAAAAAAAAACAAAATTAAAAAACACAGGATCACTTATATAATTTCAAAATTCATTTATAACGATTAAACAAAAGTAGCATAAAGAGAAAGACTCAATGAACTTAATGAATTCAATCCCACATCGAGCGAAACATATATTAATTAGCCTTTATATGACACGTTCGAGAAAGCTCGATCGCCGAGCCGGGTAGCGTTGGCTTGTGACCCGAGTGGGGGCATTAAATTGGTGGAACATTGACACAGTTCCAGAGGGTCGGGTCCAATGTGGCTAATCTCTGGCCTGTCCGTTCCAAGCTGAGAGTTGGCTCCCGTGGCTTAAGCGAAAGTTCGAACCACTTGAGTCGTAGAGCGGAGGGCACAGCGTCAGGCTGGTTTCACAGAGCAGCGATCACCTCCCGCTCCTGGCAGTGGAAGGATAACAGGCCGGTGTCACTTGGATCCGTATGGTCCAATGGGCTGGTCTACTTGGACCATCATTTTTTCTTTAATTTCTTACCTTAAATTAGTTCTATTTTGCTGTTTATACTTTCAATTAAATGCTCTGCATTATTGTAGTTTCCTTCAGGGCAAAAAATGAAATGTAAGTCGAGCAACGATGAGTTCGTGGCAGCAGAAGTCAACTCGTATAATTTGGTTACTATATTATACTACTCACTTATGTAAAAGTCTTTTCAACTTCAAATTAGTATACATTTACATTATTTTTTAAAATAGAACACTAGTAAGAAAAAAATTGTTCTCAAATATCACAAAATAAAATAAAATTGTGAGACAGACATCATCATTTTGCTAAAGGTTGTTTTGCCATTGAACGACGAGAACATAAAAATAAATTTTTTTGCACATATTAATAAGGGTCAATTCGCATAAATAATTTTTTAAAAGTAGGATTTAATAATATAAACCTATAACTAATATATGTTGATCTCTCAAGAAAAATACTCATGTTTAATCATATTCGTGATCATACGTAAATAGTACATACTTTTGAAAAGTTGAATATAAATTTAGTCAACAAAGTATTACAATTAAGTTTGTTCGAAAAACTTTAAATTTGTTTTCAAATTAAAAATGTAATAGGGATATAAAATTTTTTTTATAAGTAGCACGCAACAATTAAAATGGTTAATCATATTAAAATACCCGACCAATGTATATATATTTATTTATGCTCAGATATGTAAAGTCAAGTACATTTTTATTATACGGTTCAAAAACTGAAACTCAACTGTAAATCATTTTTTTCAAAATTTATAGTCTAGCTAATTTGATTTGCTACTGATGCCCCTAGGGATTATATTTTTTTTTTCTATACTCCCGTCCTTATCTTATATATTATCTCAATTTCATAATAATTTGTCACATTTGATAAAATAATTTGTTTCAAAATACTTATCACATTTGTAATTCCAAGAAGTAATAAATATTTTTTTCTTATTTACCCTTTGTATATTACAAATAATTATTACTTCAATTTAATAATTTTTTTAGACAATTAGTATTAAATTAAGGACAATTTAGCTAATTTATTTAATAATTTAGACAAATTTAATAGTTTTTTTTAAAAATGTGAAATTCTAAATGTGATACGTATTATGGAATAGAGGCAGTATAAAGATTTTATTTGACTTTTATATAGATTAAAGAAAATTACTTAATATAATTAAACTATATTTTTCGATTAGCAATTTTCTAACATATTTATCTAGTAATATTAAATGACGTAATACAATTATTAGAAATATAAATATACATTAAACAGCAGTCTATTAAGAAATTAAATAATAAATAGTTTTTTTAAATATAACTATATTTTGAGACAAATAAAAAAAAGTCAGTGTATACATGTATATATGTGAAGAGGTAATATAAAAGATTAATTTGGTTTCGAGGATTGTAATTGCCTCTTTTCATATGTTTTATATATATATATATATACTCCATTTGTCTCGAAATATAAATTGTTTAAAGTTTTTGTACAAGAATTAATGAAATAATCAATTGACTAAATTATCCTGTATCTCGACACTAATAAGAACTCATGAAGCTAATTATCGTATAAGGTAACATTAAAAAAATATCATTTAGTATTGGTTACAATACTCGATTCAATTTATTTTTTGCGATAAAATAATTATTCAAAAATAACTTATATTTGGGGACATGAGAGCATCATTTATTGAAATTCCTCTTATAGATATTGAATGACAACATTTTGTAATTAAGTAGTACACAATTCCTGACTTGGAACTCAAAATGTCTCTGATAAGCCACATGTTAAACAAGCCAAATTCAGTTAATAAGAAATGCAAGTGGGTATACCACCATACTAATGGACACAGACACCTTTCCCACTCTTAATATTTTATAATTGTTGGGCACATGACTTCCCATATGGGCATTTCCACTAATTCCTATTTCACACTATATCTCTGTTCATAGTCCTACCTATATAAACTCAATTTGCAGGTTTACTTGTCACTGCAAAATCATTCTTCTATTATGGAAACCAATTATCACCCTTTTCACTTTCTTCTGGTTTTCTATTTTTTGTTCTCTTCACATATAAAGATTTGTTTGGGCGATGAAGTTCAATGCATAGACAAAGAGAGAGAAGCACTTGTTGTATTAAAACAAGGCCTTACTGATCCTTCTGGTAGACTTTCCTCTTGGGAGGGAAAAGATTGCTGCAAATGGAATGGAATCAAATGTAATAATCAAAATGGTCATGTTGTCAATCTCGACCTTCGAAATCCTTATATGTTAATCAATGGAGGAGTTGGTGACCAGGAAACTTATGAGAGGTCTTGTTTGGGTGGTAAGATTAGTTCTTCTCTACTTGAGTTACAATACTTAAGCTATTTAGATATAAGCTTTAATAATTTCAACGGTGCTCAAATTCCTGAAGTCTTGGGTGAACTAAAAAATTTGAGATATCTTAACCTCTCTTTCTCATCTTTTTCTGGAATTATTCCATCTAAACTTGGAAATTTGTCGCATTTGCAATATCTTGACCTTTATGCAAGATCATATAGCATTTCAGGCACGTGGGAGCTACGCGCTGATAATCTGAACTGGCTTTCAGGTCTTTCTTCTTTGAAGTACCTTAATATGGGCTATGTTAAGCTCAAAGATGTAGGGCCTGATTGGCTTCAAGCTATTAATATGCTTCCTTCTTTGTTAGAGTTAAACTTGCATTACTGTGAACTTGATAGTATTCCACTTTCACTTCCTTCCATCAAATTCACTTCTCTTTCTGTTCTTGATTTATCAGACAACTCTTTCAATTCTGCAATTCCTCAATGGTTGTTCAATCTTACTAGCCTTACAAGACTTTATCTTGTATGGAACTTTTTCACTGGCCCAATTCCTGATGAATTTGCTAGACTAAAATCTTTGCAAGTTCTTGATTTATCCAATAATTTGAACTTTGGAGGTCATCTCCCTAGTTTTCTTGGTAATCTAAGTAAGTTGAAGATCCTAGATCTTTCCGCTAATAGTTTAACTGGTGAAGTTCATGAGTTTTTAGGTGGTTTTGCGAGTAATCAAAACAACAGCTTAGTGTCATTAAATTTGAACTCTAATTCACTAACAGGAGAATTGCCTGAATCATTAGGTATGCTTAAAAATTTGCAGCACCTTCACCTTTCAGGAAACTCTTTTTGGGGTTCCATTCCAGAATCTATAGGAAGGCTGTCATCTTTAAAGGAATTGGACCTTTCTTATAACAATATGAATGGGACAATTCCTAACAGTTTTGGTCAACTCTCAAAGTTAGTGAATCTGGACCTGATTTCCAATTCTTGGGAAGGAATTTTGACAGAAACCCACTTGATAAATCTCAAAAGTCTAGAAAATATCCGTCTCACGAGCATTCCTACTAGGTCTTTGATCTTCAACGTGTCTCATGAGTGGATTCCTCAATTCAGGCTCAAATCCATCCAAATAGAAAATTGTGTAATAGGTCCTTTCTTTCCTATGTGGCTTCAAGTTCAAAATGAACTCACCTCTGTCATTCTAAGAAATGTTGGAATCTCAGATACTATACCAGCAGAATGGTTTTCAGAACTATCTTCTGAAATCACTTACTTGGTTCTGTCAAATAATCAAATTAAAGGAAAACTGCCAAATCAAATGAAATCTCCAAATTTAAAGTATATTGATCTGAGTTCTAATCGTTTCGAGGGTCCTCTTCCATTTTGGTCTACAAATGCATCCACTATTTACCTTCAGGACAACTTGTTTTCAGGTTCTATACCTGAAAACATCGGTAGCCTAATGCCAAGGCTCGAAAAGTTATATCTTTCTTCAAACCATCTTTCTGGTACAATTCCATCATCATTTTGTGTTATAAATGGCTTGCAAATTCTTTCCCTTAGAAGCAACAAGCTTTCAGGAGAGATTCCCAACTGTTGGTCTCATCAGCTAATGTTCTGGGCTATTGATGTGTCAAACAATAATTTAACGGGCAAAATCCCAAGTTCATTTGGTTCCTTATCCTCCCTCAGTGTCTTATTGTTGAGTAACAATAATCTTGATGGAGAGATTCCTTCATCATTGCGAAATTGCTTGGGATTAACGAGCATTGATCTTCGAAGAAATAACCTGTCAGGAAATTTACCTTCTTGGATAGGAGAAAGGTTTGCTTCCTTATTTATGTTACAACTTCATTCGAACTCGTTTACTGGAGAAATCCCAAAAGAATTATGTAATCCCAAAAATCTTCACATTCTAGACCTTTCAGACAACAAATTTTCAGGTGCTGTTCCAAAATGTATTGGAAACCTGACAGGAATAGTCAATGGTAAGTACAATGAGGTTTTTCTACAACTACTAATGGTTGCATTGAAAGGAAGAACAGTTGAGTATAACAACATTTTTGCAGCTGTTAATGGAATTGACCTTTCTAGAAATAATCTAACTGGAGAAATTCCTGATGAGGTAATAAATCTTCATGGGTTGCGATTCTTTAACCTGTCAAGAAATCAGATAAGTGGAAAGATTAATGAGAAAATTGGAGAACTTACAGACTTGGAATCACTTGATCTGTCATATAACCGTCTTTCTGGGCCGATCCCTCAAAGCTTGGGTACTTTGAGTTCATTGGTGCAGTTAAATTTATCCTACAACAATTTGGAAGGAAAAATTCCTGAAGGGCTCAAAAAATTCAATGATCCATCAGTTTTTGTTGGTAATCCTTCATTATGTGGAGCTCCTCTTCCTAAAAAATGTCCAGGAGGCCATAGATTCTCATAGATCAACAATGGCGCTTACCATGCAAAATCCAATAAAAGATGCAACTGTTTATGAAATGTATATCTTTCTTTATTTTCATTTCTTTTTTCTCATTTGCAAATGAAAATTGAATAAAAGAAATATTAAAGTTCGTGTATTCAATGAAAAGGATTGTAAGATGCATATCTCAAGTTAGTATACTCTCTATATATATATTTTTCCGTTATATTTTGAGTCTTTTGAAGCACAAGATTGTTTTTTCTCTTTTTTTTTTAATTCACTGAAGTTTTTATGAGCTGAAATAATGTAATAAGAGATAGTCTCCTTAGCTCCACAAATTGGTGAAAACAATTATGGTCAAAAGAACTTCAAATCCAGAACTCCCTCTCCTCACTTAAGTGTGAGAAGATCAAAAGACCATTACTTGATTGGCACAATATCATATTGGTCTTAATTGTCATTCAATTATCATATTAATATATATTAAATAATTATAAATTATAACCTATTTTAAATTGAAAATTATCATAATTTTGATATTGATTATCATATTAATATATATATATTATAACTTATCTTTTAAATTAATATTATTATAATTTTCACATTGAATGTCATTATAATCAATTATAGTTATCATTTATTATTATGAATGAAAATATTATATTTAAAAGAATAATAGAGAAGGTTAATGGTGAAAATATTTATTAATAATAAATATCCAAACGTTTCAATATTTATTTGTCTTAAAATTGCAATATATAATTTTTTTATTAGCTTTAATGATAATTTATTAAATTATTATTAATTGCTTATTATTAGACTATAAATAGAGAGAGCTCTTTGAGATTTCGTAAGATAAGTTTTTTTTATAAAATTCCAATAACTTTTATACAATTTTTTTGGATATTAATATATTTTTTCTCTTATGATTTATATTACTCTATCAAATTAGAAAAAAAATTGATAAATTATAAGAGAGAACGATTTATATGAAATTATTGTTAAGAATGATATATATATATATATATATATATATATATATATATATATATATATATATATATATATATATATATATATACACACTGCTATGTGTAAATTTCTATTTTTGTTTTTTTTTTTTTTTTTTTTTTATTT
>CANUEP010122688.1:0-36101 GCA_947857235.1 Jatropha podagrica | reverse complement strand
ATTTAATAAATCAGATTGAAATTTATTTATACAAATAACAATACTTAAAATTTCCTTTTTAATTGTTGAGTAATTTAATTGTGCTGGGTTCCAATGACCTGACACATATTGAATTATACATTCTTTATTATTTATCCTTTGTTTATATATATATAGCAGCTACAGTTGTCTAAATATGTAATATGTTCATGCTTATGTAAATGCGTTTGTATATATATATATATACACATATACCTGACTGTGGCTGTTACAGCAAGCGTTCAAGAGTTGCTGATTAAACCTTGTAATTAATAGCCTATCCAGAATCACAAGCATACCTGTCAAAAGTGGCTATTACATTAAGGTCCACAGGTTCATTTTTGGGGAAGAGCCTGAAGCATGGGATAAATTACAGTTTAAACTCCATAGTTTAAAGATTATTTGAACCCTGAACAATTTCAGACCCGCTAAAATTATCTTTCCCTACTTCTCACTAATTTCACCATAAAATCTCGTGAATATGGTGCCAAATAGAATATCAGCTTAATATGTGCACTGAACAATAATTAATGTGTGAATTATAGTTAAAAGAACTCAAAATTATATTGAAAACTCTCCAGAAAATTTCTTGCAGAATGCTAAAACCATTTGTGTGAGCATATATTAAATTAAAGCTTATATGTGAGTAGTTCAAAACCCCAAGAAAATTTTTCCTAACCAAAAACCGGTTGAAGAAGTTATGAAAAGGTGTATATGGGCTTAAACTTTATTTATTAGATGTCTTATATTGGATCTATCATCTATGGTTAAATGAACATGCTTGACGAAATCCTAACCATTCCATATCTTTCCCTAGAAGCCAGCAACAAAAATACTTTCACAATATGATCTTCGGAGGGTCCACTTCTATCTATGGTGCTGCTTCCTTGCACCACAGATTATCTTCTCAAGTTTAAATTGCCATGACCACTTCCCTAGCAAAAGCATATGCTGACAATTATCGACTAACTTTTCTTGATCTCTCTTTCTTTCGAAACCCACTGAAAGTCTATGAGAATTCATTTCTGCACAGGGTAGCCAGTGATGCATAAATCATTTATCATAGCATTTAAGATATGCACTACCTTTTTCTGTATAACTAGCCTATCTTATTTTTCACTAGCAAGATATTGTAAACTGTCATATACAAAAAGGTTACTGCTTCTCAATTTTCTTATGTCTTGTAGTAGTTCCCATGCAAATACTTTTCAGAACCAATATCTTTACCGAGCATTTCAGAACCAATATCTTTACCGAGTATTTTACTTCTTTTCTCATCAGATCCAACTCCTCTTTCTTCTTTTTTTTTTTTTTTTTTTTTTTTTTTTTTTTTTTAAATCTTAATCTGTATAAGTACTATTCTTGCGTTTTTCATTAATAGAGTTCTTTATCATTAACATCGGGTAATATCACCTAATGAGCAGTGTGAATTTTCTTGGACCTTTGATTTCTAGATTATATTGAAGAGTTGCAGAGAGACGCATTGTCATTACTGCTTGAATGAATTACCAGCAGATACAGTCCCCTGTGTATCATGTTCAATACCAGTGTACTGCTCCCAGCGTTGCCAAGAACAGGCAGGAGGAGAAACAATCAGTTGCTTCAAAACAAAAGCCAGAATTAGTGAAAACCTTCCCAGCAATCTTGAAGGGTATATTGCTGAGGTTACATCATGTAGTGACTCCGGTCCAGATGTTGGGTGCTTTCCTGAACATAAACATGAATGCCTCGGTGTGCACTGGCCTGCAGTATTTCCATCTGATATCGTTTTGGCAGGTCGAATGCTAGCAAAATCTGTATCTCAAAGAAGAGGTTTTGTGGAGTCTAACCTTCTGGGACCTCTGGTATATCTATGACTATATTGTATGTGTCCATTGCATGTAACAGCTATTTTTGTCTGAGAATCTGACTTCCCAGTTCATTGCCTTGTAGGAACTTTCTCACAGTTATTCAAAAATGAATCCAGAGGGCAAATTGGAATTGCATATATATGCTATAGTCTTGTTATACTGTCTTCAACGCCCTTTTGGCTTTAAACTTCCAATAAATGGAGTCTCTTTATCACAGGTTGGTCCTCCTTCCTCCTTTTCTGTCTCTCTTTTTCTTTTGTTCAGTCTTACACATGCTAAGACAACAATGGCCCTAATTTGTTCTAAGTTTCCCATACCAGGCTCTTAAAAATTTTCATGTTCCTGGTACTAGCTTCACAATTCCAAATGGCATCATCAATCTCATATTTGTAATTTCATTGCTGCCAGTTTGAAATTCCATGTTTTCCTGTTCATGCAGACCATCATTCTTGTATCTCAAATCAGAGTAAATGCTATGGCGGTTGTCCGAATGAAGTCTATTGATTCTTGTTGCCCACTGGATCAGTTTAGGAAGTTTTCTCATATTGGAGATGCTCTAACTAGTAATGTGGATCAGGTTCATACTAAGGCTCTGACTTTTCATCTCTATTTCTATGTTTCATTTATCAAGGAGGAAGGTTTGGACATATTTCATTTGCATAGAAGTTGCTCGTGACTTATTTCCTCTCTTTTTGGTTGAGAGAGGAAAAGCTTCTTATTTATGTTGATTGACTTGGTTGTAACCTGTATAGGTTTCTGTGGGTCAAGCCATTTATGGAGCTGGGAGTTTGTTCAACCATTCATGTCAGCCAAACATCCATGCATATTTCCTTTCCCGAACTCTATTTGTTCGAACAACAGAACTTGTAGCAACAGGATGCCCTCTGGAGCTGTCTTATGGTCCTCGGGTACGTCTTATTTAGCACATTTCTTATCAGATGGATGCTTCCATTTTTCGGAAAAGAACACAAACAACATAATTTTCCCATCCATGTCCTTTTACTGTTTCTCTGCTTCATTTGCATTATGTTTCTGTTTTGAATTTTTGTTTGTATTATGTAACACAAATTAAATGCAATATGGGCAGTTCTAACGGTGAATGTATAGTTACGTTTTACAGGTTGGGCAATGGGACAGTAAAGACCGCCTCAAGTTTCTGGAAGATAGGTACTCATTTAGATGTCAGTGCAGTGGTTGTTCAAGATTAAATCCATCTGACCTGGTTATAAATGCTTTCCATTGTGTCAATTCAAATTGTGATGGTGTAGTCTTGGATAGCTGTGTGATCAACACTGAATTATGCAAACTCACGTGCATTCCCAGAGCCTCTAAAACACAAGGGTTGGACCCTTATTTGCAGGTATTGTTGTTGCTCTGCAATGGAAATTTGTTCTTGTCATTAGCTGTATCAAAAAGTCTAGTCATGCTTTGCCTCCCATAATTTTAGAACAGTTTAGTTCACCAATAACAGACTCAAAGAGACCAGGTACATCTGCAAATTTTCTAGCCATCTACAGCTATAAATAATTTATTTGCAGTTTTATCTTGAACACAGTACTGGCATCTGGCTCTATCCATCACTTCCTAGAATCACACATAGATAGTTGTCTTGACTCTCTCAATTCCTATGTTGTACTGCATTAGAAGTTGCGTTCTGTTCGAACTTTTTTACTGGATTTTCATATATTAATAGGTAGATGGGCTTAATGATGTTGCTTGCTTTGCACAAGAGCTATGCAATAGCTCTATGCATATCCAACCTGGATCTTGTTTAAACTGTGGTTCTCTTTGCAACCTGGAATCTTTGCATGAAGCCACAAGGAAATCTTGGATGTATATAGAAAGGTACTTCATTCAACATTTTGCTTTTTATTTGACTTTAGCATGCTTATTACATCCTGCATAGAATGCTGTGCTGAAACTGTTGGAGAGTCATGCACACATATGTTTTGTCCTTTGGTTGTAAGAGTTGGAAATTTCAATTCCCGACAGGTTGCAGGATGCAGTAGTTTCAAAAGAAATCTCAACTACGATTCTTTCAGATGCTTTAAGAGCTCTTGGAACTCTGAGGTCAATATTGCATATATATAATAAGCGCATGGCGGAGGTGAGTTTCAGTACTCATCTTTCAACTTTTTAAGGGACAATCTGATCCTTTGTGATTTTCATGGGAATTTTCTTGCTTGTTTTATCTATGTTTTTTATGGGTAATACAGAACATAACTGAATGAAAGATACATGTGGCCCTCTCATACTAGGTTGGAAAAATGGAAGTGATATCTAAGTTCTTTTTGTGAGGTGCATTTGATCTATGGTTTGATTATCAAGTATAACAAAAAATGGTTAATTTGGATGCATAATTGCGAAAGTGTGCAAATATTTGATTGCTACACTCCACATGCACAGAATTTAGCTGCCGGAAAAAATATTTTAAGTGTAACTGGTATAATCCATAACTATTGGTGTCGTATCAATTGTAGGCTAATGACAATCTTGCACAAGCATTTTGTCAACTAGGAGACTTTCAACCCGCACAGGACCATTGTAAAGCATCAATCAAGGTAATTAACTGACAGCACAATGTTTTCAGGCTGATCATTTAACAAACATGATGAACTAAATTATTTATACAATATTTTTCATAGTTCCTTAATTGCTTTCTAATAATCGTTCTTTTCTTCTTTTTTTTTTTCCCCTCTTTTCCTTCAGTTGATGTCTCCCAAGACAGGCTTTGAAAATTTTTCGAAGAAATAATTAATATTTACCTTATGTTTATTGTTACCATATATGAAGGTTTCGGATTATAGTCTCCGAATCTGGAGAATGTAGTTGGTTAACTAACTTCCCCAATATTTTTTCAGATCCCCAAAAAGTTCTCCGACTTTCAATTAAGTCTTGCCTTTACTGTATTATTTGGAAGTTTACATCAATTTGTAAATATGTTGAGATCAGAATTAGTCCCCTTAGAAAAACAATAGTAATTTTTTAGCAGACTCTTAAGTCAACCACTAATTTAGATAAAAAAAAAGGCATGTTTTTATATCCCCTCAACTTTACCCATTTGACTTTATGGATTATATTGATTTTCTCATTACCAATTTCTCAATTACTTCCTAAAATATTTCTAAGTTTATTAGTTTAGTTTGTTCTAACATTGAATATAGCTTAAAATCTTTGAGTTAGTGTTCTTTTTAATAATTTTCACCATGTTACTCTAACATCATGTAATACATCCTGCATTAGAAGAATAAAAAACAATTTTTTTTTTCTTTTTATGGTATTATTTTCTCACCTTTAATGATAAATTTCTTTAAACTGCTTCTGGAGAGCTGAATAAAGGAATTTGAACTATTTAGTAGGTCTTATATCGCCTTATTATTTTTATTAATGTTTTTTCCTTAATGGAAGGTTGTAATTCTACAGGATTTGAATTAAACATTTTGAAAGATTGATGCGCCCCTATTTTTAGGTGAATTTTACCCAAAATAAATTGTTTATATTTATAGGTTACTGCTTTCTGCAAAATGAATTTTACAATATTGGTAAGCAATCAGTCACCGTTTTTTATACTGTATTCAGCTAATCAAACTGAAAATATATGATGTTGTCATGGTTCTTTATCTGGCTGCAGATACTTGAAATGCTTTATCACCCTGATGACATTGTCATTGGATACGAGCTGGTCAAGCTTTCAACTATTCAGATATCCTTGGGTGAACCTTCTGCATTGGACTCCATAAATCGGTTAGGTGCAATATTTTTACGGTATTATGGATCTCATGCATACTCCATTTTCCCGTATCTGCAAATGCTGAAAAGAGAATCTTGCAATTTGACAAAGTAAGGGTTGATTATTCCTGTTGTTCTCCTAGTCAACAAGCTTTGGCTTCTACAATTCGAAGCTCAGTCGCTTCACACTCTTCCATCTGTGTTATGTTGTTTGTTGGTGGGCCTTGCTGCTTTCCCCGCTGCCCCCTCTGAAATGAAAGCGGAGGTCTCTTTTCCGGTCTCCGGTTTTCATGTTTATTTACCATTTTAGGTGACTTCTTAGGAGATTTCTGTATCCTTTACCTTACAGTTGTAGATGTTTAAAATCATTAGCAAAACTATTCAGAACTTAACTGGAGAAGTTGACTGATGCCTGACTCCTTAGTGATGAACTCTACCTGTTCAATTGAGATCCCTATTGTACCAAAATAGATTTGTTGATTTTGCAGATGGTGTTTCATCTGCTCTTATTGTTTATTTTTAATACTGAACACCATTATTAAACAAAAAGCCGTAATTTTTTTTTTTTGGAGAGTGACTAAAATTATAACAAATAATAATTAATAGTTTAATTAATAATAACAAAAAGATATCTAATTGATAAAGCTAAAGCAATCTTTTTATCTTTATGTCTTTTCTAAAATGTTTGGATATCTGAACCAATTGGTCATGATTCGGCGTTATCAATCGATCAGTTTTCAATTTTGGTTTGATTTATATAAATCTAGCTGATTATTCATATGCGTAAAATAGCTAAATTGGTCTGAAATAATTGAATTGAACTAATTTTATCCAATTCAATTCTGCATCTTTTGTTTATCGGTTCAGTTGCCATTTAAAAACATTCTATTAGACCAAATCGAGTTATTTTGATTCGGTCAAACCGAATGCTGCCCTTAAATGACTACATATTTAATAGCAAAATTGAATAATGAAAATTTAATCTTGATACCTAGAGTTATCATTTTAAATCAAGAAAATTTTTTATTTATGTTATCAATTCTAACTATATGCTATCATAACTAGTATTATACTTATAATGATTTTTCTATTTATATATTATCATAGTTAGTAGTATAATTATATTTCCAAATTATAAAATTATTAAAATTACATTGATATTTTAATAATATTATAATCATATGCAATTGTAAATCTTTATACTGTTATAAGCATAGCCTGATTATTAATCTCATGCCTATGTTTTCTTAAATAATAATAATAATAATAATAAGAAAAAAAATTAAGAAATAACTGATCTTACCAATCAAGCGTGGTTGTGTGTAGCTAAAAAGACAAACTCAGATGGTATTGACATAGTTAACCTTATGTCGTTTTTTTATGTAGGTTAGTGTGCCGTTTTGAGAGGGGGGGAAGAGCTCACAAGACCCTATATTTTATGCCCCGCCGAGGGATTTTCTGCTGCTAAACTAGGAGCCAATTAGCTTACCTCTCTAAACTACCGGCGTTTTCGAAACAGAGCAGCCTAGAGTTCATACAATTTCGCCGCTTTCTTCTTCTTTCCTTGTATCGAAAGATCGAATCTAACTCCACAAAAAGCTCGTTGAAGACGACGAGCTCTCTTGCTGGCAGTTGCAAGGCCAGGTAGTTTTGCTACTTGTTAAAGCTCTGTGAATAATTTTGTTTTTTTTCCCTTTTCTTTTCACTGTGAACGAATATGTAGTTTGATTTTACCGGTGTAAATAGTTCTTGATATGATGGTTTGGTTTGATTTATAGAATTTCTTAGGGAAATTAACTAATTTTGTGAATAATAAACCTGAAACCGAATCACAAGTTCAAACAGATATTTGTTTTGACATTGTTGCAAGAATTCCAGAAGCTATGGATTAGAATAATGAAATCATTATTGTCAATTGCAGTTTCATTGTTATTCCCTTTGTGTAAGTGACAAATGACTGAATGAGTGCATATCAAAACTAATATTATCGAGCCCATTAAACGCACCGTTTAGCTTAAAGAAAAGCTAAATCCCTAAAATCACAAAAACTCAATAGCATGGCTGCCTGAAATCGAATCACGGCTTTCTCCAAATTCCCTAGATGGCGCCATAGGAGTCTGTGAATTTGCAGTTCCTTTATTACCCAAATCCAAGCAACGATTCTTCAGAGTACATCACGAAATAGAGTCGACAATATTCATTGTACGGTGAGGGATTTTGTTGAGAGATCGAATTTGGGGAAAGAGAGTTCAAATGAATAGTTTGATGGAGAGTTCAATTGTACCCTAGGTTAGGGGTATTTTAAATGAATTATTCTTTGTAGTTTGCAAAGCGGCAAACCCTAAACCCTCTTTGATATTTTCTATTGCTTATGTGCCAACTCTGTTTCCAGTAAGCGTCTCTTTTTACCAATAACAAACTGCATTAAATCTCTTTGAATGATTTGATACTAAGCAAATTTTGATCTCTTAATTCATTTGAACATTGCAGATTAGTTCATTCACTCGAAAATGCCTTTGGGACTAATACAAGGTCTAGCCAGGGCAATGCGGAGAAAGCGAACGTCTTCCTTGGACATTCTCTCATCAAAACGTGCTCCTCGCAATTACTACAAAGGGAAGAATTGCAAGCCCACTGGTTTTCACACTCGCAAAGGTTTCAATTGTTTTTGTTTTTTTAATTCTATACAATAGATACCTTTAGTATTCGCTGTTTAATTGTAAAGAGTTTTTGTCTTGTCTTTAATTTGCCCTTTCTGTCCTTTTCTTAGAATCAGCTATTTGGGTAAGTATTTGAATTACATCAAAATTTAGTATGGATGAATCTAATCATGAATTCTGTTAATTGCAAAGGTGGTTGTCATTTTGGTTTGTTTTAAAGATGTCATTGCCAGTGTGTCTGCCTACATGCCTGTTTGGTGCATTCTGTAACTCAACATCTACTTACTAGATGAGGATTAGGTTAGTTATTCTGTACCCTAAATCTAAATCAGTGAGCCATAATCTGTAATGTTGGAATTATGTGGAAAAGCCTTATTTGAGTGTGAATTTGAAATACCCAATGAAAATCCAACTATTTAGTTTGGGATCAAATCCAAAAATCAATCATAAATTATTGCATCCAAACAAAGCACTAATGTTGCGTTTGGATTCATGTATTTGATTTGAAATCTAGGATTTTGAAGTGTAGAGAAGATGATAAATGACATATTTTTAAGTGATTTGAAATCCATTATATTTAAGCCTTTAAACTTGGCAGGTATTTGATTCAATTCCAAATCCATAAATATTTTGACAATTCAAATAATGGATTTTAATCAAATTCAACTACCCACCTTACTTGAATCTATTTTGGTTTTTTAAATAACTTGGAGTTCATATCAAATGAAGAGAAGCATAACTTGCTGGCTGTCATTCATTTTCAAATGCTATTGCTATTTGTTGCAGGTGGGTATGTTATTGTTCCGGAGAAATTGCCCAACTATGTAATCCCTGATTTGACCGACTTCAAGGTATTCTTATTCCACCCCATCTCTTTTATTGTTCGAGAGGATGAATGTTTAGGATTTGCATAAAATTCTAACAGAAATTTCTTAGATGGTGTCAATATCTAGGGTTGACGAAACTCATTTCTTTAATATGCCAATAAACATAGAAAACTTGCATCTGGCATTTGCCCACCTACTTAAGAACACTTGGACGGAGGGCATTATACGAATCACTGATTTTATTTACATCTAAATGGGCACATTTCACAGCTTGAAACAATCTCCTCTCATTTTAGTAGTGTACCAAATGTGTATGATAAGTTGTTTGCCTGTTCTATGGTTTAAGATTTCCTTCTTTTGCTTTCAGCTCAAGCCCTACGTGTCTCAGTGTGCAACGGAAGTTAAAACAACTGAAGCTTCTGAAGCTGCTAAATAAAGAAATGGAGCAAGAATCAGTGTTCAATCTTTCTTGGTTGTCGAGCTGCCACTGTGTTGACCTTAACTCAAGTTGAGCGATTCTGGCATTGCCATTTTGAAGCAATGTGATATTCCAATGGAATTAGAACTAGTTTGGTGATGTCCTTTTTGCTGCTTGTTAAACTGATGATAAATTTCTTACTACTGTTTCTGGAGAGTTGAATAAGGTAGTTTGGACTATTTAGTGGGTGTCATCTGACTTTAACATTCTTGTTAATGTTTTTTTTTTTTTGGTCAACGTAAAAGGATGTAATTGTAGGAGATTTAAAAAACCATTTTATAAAGTTGTGCTGCCCCTAGTAACTGTCTCTGGATATGAACTGGTCTCAGCCTCAACAGTTGCTTGAAATGCTTTATTTGCCCTTATGACGTTGTCTTTGGGTATAAACTGCTCAAGCTTTTAGATACCCTTGTGTGAACATTTTGCATCGGACTCAATAAATTGGTTAGATGCAATATTTTTACGGTATTATGGACTGTATACACTCGATTTTCCCACATCTGCTGAGTGCTGAAAGGAGAAGTAAACAGATTTAACTTGGTGAGACTGAGATGATTAGTGAACAAGTTTTAGTTTCTACAAATCGTGCTCCTTTCTGCACGGTCTCAATCAGTAGTATATTTTTTGTTTCGTGTTTATTACCATTTTAGTTTTGTTTAGAGGTTTATGTATCCTTCACCTTATGCAAAGCTATTCAGACCTTGTCTGAAGAAATTGGCTCGTGCATGATCCTTGTTAAATGAGTTAATAGCATCATTGATGAATTGTTCCTGATCAGTTGAGATTTCTGTTGTACAAAACTTTTCACTATCACAAGGTAGTAGATTTGTGTCATCTGCAATTTTTTGTCTGTATTGTGCCTTAATTTTGTATCAGTGTTTCACCTGCTGTCAAGAATCAATGCATATTATTTTATTAAAATCATTTAAAGATGAATGAATTCTAGTCAATTTTACCCGATTTGAGATTACAACCAAATGCCAAGGACAACCAAAAATTCCAAGGATTACCACCTTAAGTGTGCATGATGTTTAAATACTGATTATGTTTCTTCAATCAGACTCCGAGCTGGTAACTAATAACCAATAATCGCTACGACCTAGTAAAATTTGTGTCTCAACCATGCTTGGCAGTCAACATGGTTCTCTTGAGGGAAATTTTAATCAAGAATGGAATATGGAGATAATTTTAGTCCGAGGAAGACTCCTCGAAACGAATCGTACAATGATTAAAATACCTAATAGCATTTTCTTTATTAATATTTTTTTTTTTTCAAGTATATATGTTACAATATCATTTGAATATACTACTATAAAAAGTAAATCAAATATACAAATACTAAAATCCAGTGTTCGAGTATTCTCTCTTTTCAAAAATTTCACTTTCATGCATATAACATATTTCCAATTTCCAATATGCTTTCCCGCCTTTTACACATTTCTCCCTAGTCTATGCACTATCGGCATAAACACCAACTTTACCGAGCATTTTCTTTGTATGAGTCATACCCTATCTCCTTGAAGCACAATTCTAACACTGTAAGTTGGAATCCCCTTTTTTTTCTCTCTATTTTTTAACTGACAAGTGAGAATTCCAGATATAAAAGCAAAAGAACTAAACGCATAGCATATAAATACTAAAACTTGAATAAATTCTTGTGAACCTTCAACACCAGCCGACATGTCAATGAAACTCTGTTCTTTGTCCGATGAATGACCTTGTGATCTCGGCTTCCCACTATTTCAACCCCATTCTCAGATTCTGGCACAAATTTATTATTTAGCAAAGAGTCTGCATCATTTATGGCCTGAGAAAAGCGAAAAGAGGAAAAAGAAATGTGAGAACAGAACCTGCAAAATGCATACAAACCCATTCAGGAACAGGCCTCTTTATCTTGTCAAATGCAATCAAATTACCTCATCGCATTGATGCACTTGGCTATCTTTTATACCATGCAGGTAGTCTAGAAACCACAGAGTAAACAAAATCAATTTGAGTGCATTTTTAATATATGTGTGCGTGTGTATACTAACAGGCAACTGGGTGGGATTTCTTTTATGCAAGCTAGGTAGGCACCCACCTGAATAGGCATTATCCTTGAATATCAGTAGACTACGAGGCATCAAGAGAACAGAGAAAGAATGGTGATTATCCATCCATTTATCTGTCTCAATCTTTAAGGCCTCCTTACCAGATCCTTTATTTTCAATGTCATTCTTCAGTGCATCTGTGCATGTTCTTAACTTTGAATGTGGAACAAAGTCCATGACAACAGGTGATCCAAGGGAAAGGATAGCTACTACATGAAAATAAGCAGGTCCGTCCTGGTGTGGCTGTATTATAAACAATGAAATCATAGTAAACAGTGGCAAACATTGTGTTGGGAACATTGTCAACGTGTTCAAAAACTTGTGCAACTTAAAAACAGATAATCGATTATGAATGAAACATCATATAGTGTGGAGCAAAACATGAAGCAATAAATTCCATCAGGCAGACTCAGCCTGCAACTTAACCGAGAAGTTTTGTTTCTTTCTTTCTTTATTTATTTATATTTTTTGGGAAATGTAAGTGTCTTGAGTTGGGTCAGGGAGGAGCACGTTATGGAATAAATGTAAGTTAGCAAAAATATTATAGAAGGGTTCAGTACAAACCATAATTCCCTGGTCAGGAAGGTACTCATTGATGAGAACATGATTGATTGCTGAGGGAAACAGTTCTGATTCCTCAGATATTCTTTGTGTAACCTTCATCAGCCAAGGAGGCACTGTAATAGAGTTTGCTCAGCAGATTCTCACAATCAAATGTTACAATAAGACTAAACAATAAGGATTTTGAAAATTCAATATCGACTTATAAAATTCCCAGAATTTTCTAACTTCTTTAATAGAACATCTTTGATCCTCCATCGCATATCAAAAATATTACCAACTGCCCATAATGGTGATTGATTAACGGGATTGAAATGCAACTGAGTTTAATTGCTATTAATACAAGTGTAATATAACTGAAACTGAATCAGTGAAATGAATGATATATGATATCAAACTTGTCAATGAACAATAATTAAGTTACAAACACAGGATCATGTCAAATATTTATGATACCAGTGATAATTGAAACATTGAATCTCAAAATCTTGGCAACAGTATGAAAATTCAGTATATGGCTTCAAATTATTCCATCCAAGAGATTTCCTATAAAGGTCCTACCATGTAGAAAATACAGCCCCACTTCCTTGCAGCCACTTCAGAAGTTGCAGAGGCAAAAAGCGATTAACTATTCATAATAACACAACTCAAAGATTGAAATTGAAATAAAACACCATGCAAAATCACCTAATCATGCGCTACTTTTCAAGACATGACTAAATAGTCAATCTGCTGTCTCCAGTTGCACAATATACCTATACTCCCAAATGAAACAAGCCAAGGGTTGAAAAAAATTCAACTTTATACACTGGAGCATACATTTGGAGCAACTGAACTAAGGATGCAAGTTTGAACACAGAAGTTAATCATACTCCAAAGGCAAATCAAATTGAAACTGAACAAAGTGATAGCAGTACAACAGAAATGAACTCATCTCAGCAAAGTAGACGGCTAAAGTTTTCATTAAGCAATAAAACTATCACCAACAGTGTTAAAACTTGGATAAAACATATTCCCACTTACAATCTTGAGGTAGTAGACCCTTCTCATGGACAACACCACCTATCAAGTTTAGTGAAGATTATAAATTATCATTGATATGAAATGAAGTCTGAGTCACTTTTTTCTAGCATTTTGCATAAGTGGTGTATATTGTGCAGCTTTCAAAGAGTTCCCCACATACCCCAATTTTGAAGTCTCCTATTCTTCAAAGACTTCCACTTCGATGCAGGAGCTTCATAAATCTGTAGTATAGCCAGATTATTTATTAGAGAGAGAGAGAGAGACGGAAGAAGGGAATAAGATGAAAAAACAGAAGTAGAAAAAGGCACCACCTTATCTAGGAGATGGGTTTCTTCACTCTCTGTAATAAACTCAGGCTTATATATCACAGTTGGTAGATGCCCCACCCTGAAGTTACTCAAATTTCCATCCATTCACCTGCAATAATTAGTTAAAACCTTTTTTGTCAGATAAATAAATTTTACTAAGGAAGAAATAATGTATAAAGTGGAGGACAAGAAATCCTCCAAAACACAAGCATAAGAGAGAAGCCAGAAGTAGTAAGTCACCGCTAGAATCTTTTTAATCAAAAAATATAAAAACAAAAACAACACCTTTAGATCATATTTGAGAACACCTAAAGACATTCCTCTAAATGTTCTAAAAGTGCACATTGCAAAGAAGATAATGTCATTGAACAGAGAATTTTAGGAAAAACTCTGAATTTTGAAAAAATACTGACATTTCTCTTCATCCATATACTCCGAATCGCAGCAAAGAAACCAATGGCACAATATTACAAGACATCATTGGCACTAAATCCAGTGAAACTATGGTGAGGATGTTGAGCTATAAGAAGGTTTCACAGTTGTTGAAAAGTGCAAGGTGCACTTGAGACATTAAGCTTATGTACAAAATGAAAAATTCATGTTTGCATCTAAGAAAAGTTAGGCATATATCTTTGGCATAGAATGCATAACAATTTATATAATAAGTTTATGACATATGATAAGAAACAAATGAGATAATCCTAATATTAATTTAAATTAATCTTTTTTTGGCAAATGGAAAAATCTTAAAGCAGATCTAGCCCAATTGCGAAACTTAATTGCAACAAGAGGCAAGCACCCGTCCGTTGATCTGGTAGCTAAACAACTAAGTTATTATTCAAACTTCAATTAACAAATGCATAATGTAATTAAGCAGAGCAATCATAAAATTTTCAACTTGATCATAATTTATATGCTAATAGTCACATACTAAAATTAATGATTAAAACTTAAATTAAAATAATAACAACAAAGGAATGTAAAAATAAACAATATACAAAATTTGAATTGCCAAACAAAGTATTTGTTCATTAAGCTTCAATTCTTACAAATTAGGCAAATCCCAGCCATTTTTTAACTGGCTTATATTGAATAACATTTTTATGATCTGGTGCCAAACTGATTTTTTCCACTCCATTTGGTTTAACTTACTGCTGCTCAGTTTTTGCTTTCTAAAAGTACTTCAAGGAGGGAAAAAAAAAAGCACCTGTGCCGCAGCCGCCGTTCGTCGTCGCTGGTCTATTGGAAGTTCAATAGACTTGATGAGGAAGATGAAAGACTGACAGAATCAAAATATCTATTTATCTATACATACATATAAAGAAAAGCTAAACCTTAATCCTTTTTCTATAAACCATATTAGCAACAATTAAATGCTGATTTTGATCTCGATCGCCTTTCTTTTTTTTTCTCTTTTTCTTTTTTTTTTTTTTTGAAGAAATTGAAGAACGGTTTTGTATTTAGTTTTGCGTTAGAGTTTTAGACTCTTAATCGAACCGGTTTGGTCTGATTTAAAAAATCGATTTGGTTTTCAATTGATTTTCAGCAAACCAAATATATTTATGAATTCGATTAAATATTGCATAGCTAAAATTTTAAAATTAAAACTTAAATGAATAATTTCTAAATTTAAAATTTTCAGATATTTCATATGCTCACAAAGTTTAATAACATAAATTATATTGGGCTCCAAATAGAAAAAAAATTCTTAATTCATTAGGTGATGACAAGTGGAAGGCCAAAATTAAGTCATGATATTTCTATCCAATGGTCTAAAAATATTCACCATTTAATCTTTTTTAAATTATTATTTATCTCTACATATTTATTAAATAATCTCCATAAAAATGATTGCTCAATGTTCGTTAATATTTATACACTACAAGTTACTATTTGCCAACTATCTAAATTCTTCAAAAATATTTATAATTTATTTTATAACTATTTAAATCATGCAAATATATTTCAAAAATAATAAATAAAACATAAAATATAAATAATAATTTTTTCGAATTAAAATAATATGAAATTTCAGAGTGGTGATATTATTCACGGACTAATAACTACTATTTCAGATACTGAAAAACAAAATGTTAAACCCGACAACAAGGAACGTCACTCTCGTTCACTTGCTTCTGTTGGACCACTGCAACTCACCATTATCATGAAGGAAAAAGAATGAGAAGAAGGAAGAGGAGAGTCGATTTAGTTTGAGGAAAAAACAACACAGTGAAATGGTGAGTATTGGATGTCAAAACGGTGCATTTTGATACTTTGAGTTAGATTAACCCAACATGATTTTATGTGATTCATTTTATTAATTTTTTATTTAAAATCCTAAATTTAAAATTTTTTTATTTAAAATCCCAATAAACGAATATTGATTTAATATATTTTTACAACAACTCCCATAGATTAAATTCACCAAAATATACTAATTTATATCAAGAATGAAAAATCTTAGATTTAAAAACTCACGTGTTAATTTCATCTTTAATACTTTTTTTTTTTATTTTGCAGCAATAATTGCCATTAAAAAGACGTCAATGCCTTTATTTGTGCTGAATTTAACGGCATTAAAATAGATTGGCTTCGGCACAATTATTATTGTACTTTTACTGTATTCTACAATAAATTTACTACATAATTACTGTATTTATATATTCCTTTCAATTGAAAAAGGTCAAGGAATTCTCTCTAGTCAAATAATTCACTAATATAGTATAATTATCATTATATGTAACCTTTTTTTTTTTTTTTTTTTGAAAAATGCAACACTACTTCTAATACAAAAGAATTTGTAACACTACAAATATAAAGAGTTGCATTTTTAATTCAAGAAAGTTGTTTTGTCCAGTCGAAGGGTTCCCAATCTTTAATGAAATGTGCAACTGCCTGCTTTTGTGCCTCCACTGACTGATGCCTTCGGCGACGATGCATGTCTTCCTCTGGCAATTGTAGCATGCCTCTTATTACATTGAGACCAAGGCTGCTTTTAAATTGCTCCTCATCATCAATCACATGGACAAATCCCTTGTTTAGACCAAACTCAACATGGAAGTAAGGGAAGTCCTTAGGAATTGAATTTCGGAGCCCCTTTACACTTGTATCAATTAGCTTCTTTGCATTGTGTTGGCTCCACTCATCCTCAGCTTCATCAATTGCCTGGAAAAATAATTAAGTTCAGAGGTATCTTCTGCAATCAAGGAATCAAAAAGATGTATTCACACATGTAGAATCATATACCTAGACCAAAGATTCCACAAATTCAGCTAAGACTTGACCCTAAACTAGTTGGGCTTGGTTAAAGATACAACAAGAAGTCAGCTTTTTTTAGGGTGTCAAGTGCATAGGTAGGTAAGATTTGAAACCTGAACTGCCTAAATTACATTATTTGAATGCAGAAAAAAAAAAAAAAAAAGCAAATGCATCTAAGAGAAAATAATCAGAGAGAGCAAACCTTTTTAAAATAGAGAGGAGCCTGTCTAGCAATTTCACGTGGCAGGGGAATGCACTCAATTAAACAATGGTGGCGTTGTTTTGCCAACCCCATTACTGTTTCAAGAAACACTAAATCCTTCTCTTGCTTTGCGAACATCATTATAAGGCATTTCTTGAAATTGCGAATTTCTTCCCATACATTATTGTCAACCATCCTTGTGGCCGATTCATGCTGTATAAGACAAACCAGTCACCATTAGAATCAAGATTATGGCAATTAATTAAAATAACAGAATTGAACTCTCTGCTCCAGTATGTCCCTTTTTCATAATTTAGAAGAAGCTTTCATAATGTCTTGATTGAAGAAGTATAAAAAATATAATATTTACTATAATTATGGGACATACTAATTTTTCAGAATAAAATGTGTTTGAGAATCCCAAAGAAATAAAGAAGTTGAAATTGTGAGGAAGAAAGAACTATCTAGCACCAAGCAATTAGATTAAACTTACCTGCAGTGGTAAGATACAGCAATGGCCTGGAACAACAGGCTGCCACTGTGGCAACATCAAATATGTGAAGTTTGCTATCGACACAACAAGATGTTTTGGACGGATTGGATTCTCAAAGCAAAAAAGACATCGCTCTTGCTGGGTCAAGACGCGTTTTGTGAGAACATTTTTCTCTGTTGATTTGTGATCATTACCTATCCCCTTCTTTTTAGATTTTCTGCTAGGACCATCCTCAAAATCATATTCATCATCTGCCCGACCAGATAAACTGTACTGTTTATTCTGAATGATCTTCTGAGCTAGATGTCTATCAGCATCCTCCTCCTTTGTTCGAGCAGAAATGTCTTGAACAACATACCTACAAGGAAGAAAAAAAAATATAAAAATTATGATAACATATGAATTATTGCAAAATAAACAAAAAATATTTGGAAATGTAAAATGTCATAGATCAAGGACGCACTGAATCAGACAGAAAAAGACATGGCTTAAAACTGTTTTTGGGAATTGCAAGAAGAAACCAAATAAATTTTCTGAAAGAAAGGTTGATAACGGAGATGGCATAAAACTTTTCTAGTCTGAATTCTACAAGAATGCAATAACCTTAGAATTGTCAAAGATATCCTTAATTCCACTACATTATTAGACAATATACAGAAAAATACATACAGATAAAATGAGAAAATCACAAAATGCAAGATTTACCTTTTGGTGCTTCCAACTTTTTGAGGTTTACTCGAATTATCTACATCAGCTTGCTTCACCTTTAGATTCTCAGCCTCTTGCTAATAAAGAAATCAAAACAAAATAGCTCCAATAAGATGCGGAAACAAAAGCTCATGCAATTCTGAGCTGAAGTAGCAAATGCATACTCAGAAAAGGAATTCATGAATCCTAGAGACTCAATACGTTGAGCTAAACCTAACTGTTTTTCTTTTTTTCTTTAACCAATACAAGTGAATTCAAAGTCAACTTGATCTTGGTTTGGATGATGCTTTTATTAAGAATCCAGTGAAAGCTTTTGCTGTAATTCTTTGGATCCCTATATGCAAGTTAACTAAGCATTTCACCAAGATGGCAAACAGACTAGAGAAACCTAGTTAATTCCAAAGCACATTCTTTTTTAAGTTGGAAGCACAACACAGGAAAATATATAAAACTGAAAAGATCATCTTACCATGAGCTTATCTGCTTCTTCATGCTTTCCTTTCATACGAAGCTGCAAAGCTTTAGCTGCCAACTGGTTTGCACTCAATGCTTCCTTGACAGTTGTGGAGCCTTCACTAGGTTTATTCAGTTCAGATGAAGCAACTTTTAGCCCAATATTTTCATCTTGAATAGTGCGGGAACCAACAGAACAAGAAGGATCATTATTCTGCTGACTAAAAACTTTGGACATAAAACTTCCATCATCAGCGAACTTATTTAAGCTAGATACAGCAGCAGAAATAAGGCCTTCATCTTTTGCAGGCACGTTTTGACCTTTGTGTTTTCCCCAAGATAAAGAATTGCGTACTTTGGGAGCTCTCATTTCAGGGTGTCTGACAGATACATCCTTCAAGTGCCCACGATTCTGATAATAACAATGACATAATATTATGAAGACGAATAATGATGATCATTTTCTTAGTCAAAAACAATAGCAACAATTTTCATCTCCTTCTTACAACTACTTGATCAATAAGAAGACAAGAAAATTGAGAAAATTAGCGAGTACCTTTTCCACATCTCTCTCGCATTGATCAGTAGCAACAGTTTCATCTGCCAGTCCCCTCCTCCTACTTTTTATGGCATGTAGATGAGCACGAGCTGGGGCAGCTGTATGAGATACTGCAGAGACAGCTAATTGACCAAGAGAACCCCATCGTTCTTCTACAATCTGGAAATTTAATATATTAAAATCAAATTTCAATATGTATAAATAAATATAGCTGGTCAAAAAGGTTTCTAGTCATGCCAGGTAAGGTATGATCTAGAAATTAGCAAAGCAGACCTCTTCAAGCTTTCTTCCTTCTCGTTTTGCTTGCTCTTGTGCACGCTTCAAAGCTTTCAATCTCCAACTTGCACCTCCATCCCCAACAACTGAAGAAGGAGGAAGTTGATCACTACCTTTTCTTTTCTCTTCTGCATCATCTGGATAACCACTTCCATTATCCTTCAAGTACGGATTCAATTCCCTAGGATTCACACTCTTCATCTGATAGAAAATGTTAGGAAGAGAAAATAAGCACTCATTTAGACATTCAAAACATTCAAAAACAGTAGCAAGCAACATGCACATTTTCCACACAAACACCACAAGCACAAGCCCATGCTAAGGGCATGAACTAATGAGTGATATAAAAGATAAATTTTATACCTACAAACACACGAGATACATACATGAAATGAATGAACACACACACACACACACACACACACACACACACACACACACACACAATCTATGCTTGCGAATAAAAAAGATCATAGAATAATTAATCATGCACAATGATCAATGAACAGATTTTTTTTTTTTTTTTTTTTTTTTGGGTTGGGGACACTAAATACAAATCATTAACAATTTTATGAGGATGGAAAACTGATGTACAAAAGAGCTAAAAAGATACGTAAGTTCACAGACCGAGTTAGCTTAAGCTTTCATCGTGTTCTAAACTGCCAACTCAAAAATTCCCATGAACTAAACAAATAGAGAACTCCAATGTGAAATGATAATAGCCGATAACGACACCAACAAAAGACAGGCAAATTTATTTCAGTTAGGAAATGAACGAAAAGAGCATACCTCTGGTTTCTCAGGCTGCTCATCAACATTCACTGCAGGTCTTCTATCTGCAGGTCTAAGCATCCAATCCAATCCCATTTCCTTTCTTCTAATTTCTATGTCCTCTCTACCATCATCTACCCAAAAAAAAAAAAAAAAAAAGGAAAGTTAACAACACAATTAAATCGACATCATAGATTCATCAGTTATCAGAAATAATAACAAAAAAATAAAATTTCTAAACAGTAAATACCAGTTAAATCATTAGCCACTCTCTTTCCCCGTTTTTCCTCATTTTTCTTACCCCCACCTTTTCCACTTCCTTTATACCCCTCATGTTCAGAGGCAGATGAAGAGGAGTAATGTTTCCTACCACTTCTTGATCTCTTCTTTGACATATAGCTATACTCATCCCCAGAATTGTAATTATTTCCTCTCTTATTCTTTCTTCTATTCCTTTGCTCCTTTTCAATTTTGTCAGAACTGTAATCACTGTCATCATCGCTTGAATCTTCCGATGAATAGTCATCAGACAAATACCACTTCTTTTTCCGAGACCGTTTATTTATTTTTCCAATACTATCATCTGAGCCACTACTATACTGTGAACTCTTCCTTTTTCTCCTATGCTTGTCCCTTTTACGATCTGACTGCTTTGTTCTCTTTTCTGTAGAATCATTCCCCTTTGTATCTTCTTCCTAATGCCCAACAAGCGACAGCAAGTTACAGTGAGAAACATGAAAAGCTAAAATAATTCATGAACTGTACTTAACAAAAAGTAACTATTCTTACTTCATTGATCTGATGACGAGGTATAACCTTGATCCCAGAAAGCATAATTATCTAATCTAAGTGTCCTGCACAGGTACACGTATTGAAGATTAGACATGGGAATTTCAAAACAGAAAAAGAACCATCATCATTACACAAAAAGCCATAATTCATATCCAACAACTGGAACTTAAGAAATTGAAATAAAAAATAAAGAAAACGAAGAAACTATAACAACCCAAAAAGAGCAATTGTTGAGAGATTTGACATAAAAAACAAACTAAATAATAACGAATAATTGATCCCAAAATTAATAATATTTGAGGTCAGAAGTTAACCTAATCTAATATGGCAAATTCATAACTCATATAAATTCTAGGGTTTCTTTATCTCTTACTTACACTGCTTCTCGCCTTCTCGCTGTGTTGTTTCGGTCGGAGACTCGTGCAAGTGGATGACAAGTCGTTCGATCGTTTCGTTACCAAAACCCTACTCAAATCTAATTCCCGCGAGAGCACGTTTTCTTCTTCAATGGGTAAAGCGTAAAAGATAAAAAATAATTTAATTTTTTAACTTTTAAAATAAAAAAATACAAATTCAAGAGGAGTTATTAATTATTAATGAAATACATATAAAAGAAATTAGTCGCCCACAACGAGCACGGATTGTAATATAAATTTTTATTTAAATAGAAAATATTTAAACTATTTTTATTGATTATAATAGGTTAAATAAAAAATTATTATATAATAACAGAATTTTTTATTTATAAAAATTATTATAAAAAAGCAATTATATCATATTAAATATCTTAATAGTTTTCTTGGAATTTATATAATTAATTGTTTAATTATTCTTTTTTAAAAAAACTAAAAAATTATATAGTTCATTGCTTTTTTTAATTATATTTGAATAATTTATTTTATTAGGGCGTGCTTTTTTAGAGAAAAATTAAAAGGATCAATACTCTTGAAGAGCTAGTACTGATCCTACGACATGCTTCTATCAATGTAAGGAAAATGTTTTTCCATTCGAAAATTTCTCGTTTAATTTTGCATATGGAGATACCTTTACTATAAGTGGAAAGTCCCCGTATTCTTGGAAATAATTTTAATATTATTTAGCTAAAATTCGAAGAAATGAAGTTTAATTTTCATTCATAATTTTTATTATGACCTTTTTATGGTTATTAAGAAATTAATTAATTCTCTTAAATTTTAAAAATAAAAATGATTATTTTATTTAATATGATAATAATAATATTTAAAAAATATCATTTATTATTTATTAAAATACTCAAGATGAATCTATAACAAGAGTAATTAAGAAAATAAAAAATTAAAATTAACCTTTTTGGCTAAATATACCCACAAGCTTACGAGATAAATTCTTTTCTTTTCTTTTTTTAATTACAAGATTCATGGATCAAATTTCAATCGGCGGAAAATTAAATTGGAAGAAAAATCAAAATAGAACCTTATGAAATAATTAGGTGAAAGTTCGCGCTTTGTACAGAATGCTCTTTTATTTTATTATTATAAATTATATTATAAGTTATTTTTTATTGTATATATAAAAATGAATATTTAAAAATAAATAAATCTTATAATTTCTTAGAAATGAACAAGTAAATAATATATATATATATATATATATATATATATATTAAAATAGCATTATTACATAAAATATAAAGTTCCTAGATAATAAATATTAATTTAATTGTTTTTATAGAATTATAAATTTGAAAACATACAAAAATAATTTTATCTATAAAGATGATAGTAATAAAAATTAGTATAAATAAATAGATAAAAAAATTAAACAATTCAAACTAAAAAAATTTAAATATTCAAATATAAATATAATTAAGTATTTTAAATAAATAACAATTTCTCAATTTAAAAAGTATTTTAAATGGTCTAATAATAAAAATAAAAATTCAAATTTGAAATATAGATATAGATAATTATTATTTTTTAAAGGATATAAATAATTATTGTTAATGAATATTAATTTTAAAAATACGATTATTTAGATATAATTTTTTAATATTTAGATAATAAAATTAAAATTTAAAGGAAAAAAAATATTATTTTGACTATAAATGATAAGGTACCTCAAAATTTTTTATTTATTAAATGTAATTATTTTTAATTTATCAAATTATTTTGCTATTTTAAAATGTATTTATTAAATTTAATATTTCTTTGATATATATATATACAAGAGAATTCACTTTCACCTAAATGGTAAAATAATAATAAAAAAATAAAAAAATAAATATTATTATATTTTTCACTTTAATTTATTAATTCAATTTTAATGAAATTCTTTCGAAACTCAAATGTTAGAATTATATATTATTATTATAATAATAAAAATTACATGAATTAAAATATTATAAATAATATATATATATAGACAAAGCAATAAATAAAAAATTTATAATTTTATACGATTTGCTAAAAATATAATACATTTAAAAAAATATAAATTGATTTATATTTAGTTTTTCTTTTCGTTCATTTTCATGAATATAAATTTTTTATACCTGTAACTACATATATATGATACACATATGACAAATAATAAAAAAAATATTAAATAAATAAAAATTAAAGATAAGAGAAATTATGCGATGCATAAAAAAAGAAAACTATAAAAAAGAAAGAAAAAAAAATCAAAAAGTTACATTTTATTAATTGAAGAAGAAAATGCAGCAGTATAAAATAAATAAAAAATACAATTAAAATTTAGAGAATCATAAAGCAATTAAAAAAAAAACTACGATGAAAGAAAATAATTGAAATTGATTAATTTGAAGGTATATATAAATAGAAATAAGTCTATATATAAGGAAAAAAAATATTTAAAGGTATTAAAAGTTTTAATTTTAAAATTCAAAAAATTCAAAAGTTTTAAAATTTCAATTACAAAACTCAAAATTTAAAAAAATTAAATATTTAAAATTTTAGATATAGATGTATATTAAATTAGATATAAAAAAAGAAATATTTAAAAATTAATTAAAAATTCAAAAAATTTATAAAAAAGGAAAAAAGTACGTACTCAAAAGAGAGAAAATGCCAAATAAGATTTTTCAAAATTTTTTTGGATTTTTTTATTCAGAATTATTTATATAGATCCTGAACCGGACAGGTAGACACTTTGGAATCGGTTTTACGTATAATAAAAAATTATAAATTATAAAAACCATAAATCTATTTTATAAATAAATAAATAAAATCCTCCAAACGTCCATTACAACAGAAAGCAACCACCATGTCCATGTCGTTGTTATCATTGAGAAGTCCCTCCTTCTCCAATTCTGCTTTGGACCAGAATTTCCAATTCCCAGTCACTTCAATTCCACTTTCTACTTTGAAATTTTCGAGACATGGAAAATGGGTTTCTCTAAGAAACAAATTTCACGCGAAATCCGATACAAATGCCAACGAACAATTATCCCAGGAAAGTGTTTCAGCCTCGACCGATGACACTGGCAGCAGTTCAACTTCTTTCTTGTCCGTTCTTTGTCCCCTGCTGAGGCTCTTCTCTGTAAGTTATGCAAGTTTGTGTTTCTCATGTGAAATATTTGCTTGGTTTGTTAGGATGAATTGAAACACAAGGAAGTCCAATTCTGGATATGGAATTTGAAAAACCAAAAATGTGATAAGGAATTCAAGTTAAGTTTTGTTCATTTTTTTTTTTTTCATAGTTAAAAATGACCATGGAATTAATTTCATTTGCAAATGAATTTCATGTTTGGATTGAAAGTAGAATTCATTTATTATAGCTTCTACTTAGAATCTATTAGCTTTATTGTCTTGTTTACTTCTTAAATTGAAGAGTTTATTTGAAAATTCTACTAATTTTGGTAGAATTTGATTATTCAAGTATAAACAATTCCGCAAATTTTAAAATTTAGAATTCTAAATGAATTTTCAATTATGCCAAACTCCTCAATTAGTGTCAATGTGTAAATGAATTCATTCAAAAATTGCATTGACTTCATTTATTCCAGACAAGCTCAGTGTATACCTCTATATCATTTTAGATTTCTAGTGAGATTCTTGCTGGAACTAGGTTACAGTACCCTAATTGCAACATTTAATCAAAATCCAATGACCAAAAATTTTTTTGAACATAATAAAAGTTGAAGCCAAGTTCCATAACTTTTAGTGAATAATTAACCACTTTATCTACAATTGTGCATTTTTAACTGGAACTTGTTGTGATATGATCAATCACCTTTTTTGAAGGTAGACTTTCCATTGTTCTCAAATTAATTTGTCTTTGATGATGCATAGTGGAGGGCACAATTGTTTTTGTCAAATGAAAATCAGAGAAATAGGTTCTAGTTATCTATATGGAGATGAATTATCAAGGAACCAGCCAGGTTAAATAATGGATATAGAAAAGAGGGACTGGAGAGGGATAGGGAAGAGAGAATGGTATTAGTGCTCCAAGCACAGAATTTTTTATGAGATGTTGCTTTGCTATCTCCTCCAGATGCTTGAGAAATTCATAAATTAGATGATAAAGTAAGTCTAAGAGAGAAGAATACGGGTTTTTTTCTCTCTCTCAAAGCAATTGTCAAAATTCACTTTTTGAAGTTCTGTTGTTCCATATAGTTGTGACAGACATTGCAGTGCGTCCTTAGTAAATTGGATGCTAATAGGTTGTCAATTCCATTGGTAATCGTATAGGTTGTCAATTGTTTGCATGAACCAGCCACTTTGAAGACACATGACTTCATCATATGGGTGCTTAATAACACAAGCCTAAACCAGGAAAGGAATGGCTGAATTTGGTGGCTTACACCCTTTGTTTCTTTTACATTATAGTGCTTACCAAAAACCAGTGCTTAGAAAAATAATTAAAGGAATTAGCAGAAGCACTTTATAAACCCATGTAGCACGAGATGACATCTTCGGTAATTTCTTTGTATCTAGTGTCTTGACTTAAAACTAATATCTAATATAATTCTCATCACATTAAGAATTAATGTATTTTCCTGATATAAGACTTTCTTTATTGGAGTGACTTTGCTTTATAGTTGAAAAAGAAGGAATAAGAGACATTTTAATATGATTTTTTTTCTGTTGCAAACAAACTAAATCTGTATTTCATCTTTATCCATATGTGTTCTATATTGTTTCATGTACTTAGTTGTTCAATATTCTTCACTTCTTTTGGCATTTTTCCTGTTAACTTTATATAGAGTAAAAGCATGTTTAGTATACATTATAAATTAAGATTTGCTAATCTGATGGTTTATGATGCCATTTTCTAGATCTTTTTAACCTCAAGAATCTGCTAGACTATTGCCATCTTGATTACTAGTTTGCCAAAGATTCCAAGCTATGTACCTCTTGTTTGTTTTTAATTTGATTTTTTATATTTCTTGTCGGTTCTACATCACATGGTGTGTTGCAGTAGCTGCAAATGCCACTTGATTTCTCACTTTGGCCATATGAAGTCTGGTGTCCAATTCTCATGTTGGTCTTCTACCTAATCTTACCAGAATATGTTTTTCTTCTTTCTTGCAGGGAGGAGATCCCTCTCAAGAACGAAATAATGCTTTGGAGGTAATCTTTTGAAGAGTAACAGTTTTTTCCATTTAGTTCACAGTTGTTAACTTGAAGATGGTTCATATAACAAGAGTCTTCCCTCTTTTAGTTCTCATTATTTTTAGATTTTATGGGTTGCTTCTACTTAAGCCTTTAGGTTAAATACATAAATATGTCCTGGAACCATATCCAGATATATGATACATCCCTTCTTTTTTAAGGATAATTATATAAAAGAAATTAACTATTGTTGTCAATTTTAACTTAAATCTCAACATTAAGATGTTTTAGTATCATGAAATGGATGTCTAGAGAAAAAGCTTTTTTCCTTTATTAAATTCTTGATTCTGCAACACTGTTAGTCAAACTTTTATCTTCACTTGGCAGTATTTGATTGCTTTATCTTTGTGATGCCACTCTTTTACGATCTCTTCAAAATTTAGACAACATATTTTCAAAATCAAAGGTGGTGGGACACATGCCATCTCCTTAAGTTCAAGAGACAACGGGTGATAAAATGTTGGCTTGGGTGAAGTCTTTGGGTGAACATTGGGAAAATATTTCATGCAAAACTGTGAAAAATCCAGTCTTTAAGGGAAAGGTTAATAAACTTCAGGAAAAAAAATTGACATCATATAAATTCTCCTGTATTATCATTATCCAGATTCTCACAATTCCTGATCTGGTAAGTTCATCCCCAACACCCTTCCCTAATCCATAAATTTCTTGGGAAAGCTAATTTGCAAAATGTTAGAAAGTGACCTAGAAAACAGGTCTAGGTCTACTATATTCTCTTTTAATGATAGTTAAATCCCACAAACAGTAACCTTTTGAGTGAATAATCTCTAACTATTAATTCTGATTCCCAAAATACTTCTAATTCAAATCTATTAAAAACTTCTAATGGAATCTACCAAACAAATAACATCAGCTTTATTGATTGTTCTTTTATTTTTATAATTCATCACCCTTGAATTCCCTTGAATTAAGCATCTTCTTGTCTATGATGTTTCCCTACTATTTTATCTTTTTTAATAGAAAATCTCAGCTTTTTGATTCCCTAATCACTCCTTCACATCCTACAATATCTAGTATTCCTCAAACTTGTTATTTCATTTCTCTTCCTTTATTTTCCCTCCAAATCCCTCAAAACATTTAAAATTGCTCTTAAAAGCCCTCAAGTATTATTTCCGCCATTTCAACAGACTTTGGAACCTAACTAGAGGTTTTAAATAAAAATGGACATGGGGTTTTGAAAATTAAAGCCATCTAGAAGTTGGAAAAATATCTCATGTACTTTTGTAGTTTAGAATGAAATACATTGTATTCTGAATTTAATCCTGTCATATCTTAAAGGATGTATATAGAAAGACTCGAATTGACCATCAATTTACCTTTTAGCTGATCCAGATGCTTATAATAGTAGGTAGCAACATCTTCATTATCAACCTTGGCTCGATTTCCGTGGGGATCAAGGTCACTATCAGATAGTTTCAACAACCAAGAGACAACAATTTCAAATTCTTCTAAGCATTTACAACTCTATGAATTTGGTATGCTTTCTTTTGAGTGTACATTCAGCATTGACTAGTATTGCTCTTCATCACATGCAGAAAATACCTTGTTATTTTCTTTTCTTCATTATGACTAGGATTGTTATTTATTAAGTGATTCAGTAATTTTTTCACATATAGGAAAATCACAACAAAAGAACCTATCTGGCAGTGCTTCACATCTCGTTTTTATAAAAAAAATTACATTTCCATGCAGGAAGTAATGATTTCTCTTTGTTGTTAATTCGCTCTTTGCATATGACATTTCTTTGTAGAGAAGTCACAAACATATTGTAGAAAGCTAAGGCAACTGAGACAAAAAATACCCTCTATTCTGCTGCCACCAAATCACCCACCAAATCTAACAAACTTACCATCAGATTCAAAATTCCTCATTGTGGAAAAGGCAGCAAGTAAAGCCTATTCGGAGAATTGCTTTGGCCAAATATAGTTCTGTTCTCAAACTTTGTGGGTCTTCTTTAAAGGTTGAGGTAATGAGATTGGATTTCTTATTGCACCAGAGCCATTCAAAAGGGTGCTTTCATGACTGAGATTTAGCTTCTCTAGAAACACCACCAAATTAAGTATGTATCATGTGCACCAAGAACAGTTTCAAGGAGGATATATACTAGATGCCAGCTATAGCTTGTGAAAAATATTGGCATGCAATGGTTGAGTCTATTCTAGGGAAATCAACCACCAAAGTGTCCATTTTGACATGTAAAGGTCAGGATCTTAGCTCAAATTTTAAATGAGTTAGTGTTTTCACTTGGTTCATCCTGTTGAGTTTTGTTCTAAGTTCGTGGTTAAATTGTGGCTGCAATTACAGTCAAGATGTTGTAGGTAATTTTAAATAACTGAGGCCAGACTTAATGAAATGGAAGTTGCACATATTACATGTGAAGAGTAAAACAATCTTCCTTGAAACACTGTGCATGGGATGTAATGCGTCAACATTGCAAAGGTTGAGCACATTGAAGCTGTAACAAAAAGGAAAGCAAGGTTCATTTCTTGGCAACCCTAGATCTTTCAGTAGACGTTACCTTATATAGTTTATTTGAAAAGATCCATATAGCCTACTACATCCACATTGGGAATGTGGCCAACTTGAGTTGAGTACATACACAATTGACTAATTAATTTACACCAACCAATTAATAAGGATATGAAGTGTAACTGGAGATAAATTATGGAACCTGAGGGTTTAAGCTTTTGAAAAATAGATGGATGTCAAGATTTATACTTTCCCGTGGCACTATGTTTTATGTCATTCATGTTAGTTCCATATATTGAACGTTGACTATTGGCTTGCCATGTAACTAGCATATCATTTCATACGTTATACTTTATTCTTCCTATTTATTTTAATGGACTAATAATATGCTTTGAACTAAGTCTTTACACTATTAGTAAGTTATTATTTATTCTTTCTAGGATGGGAATTTTTCAGTTAAGCTTTTTTATACATCTTTTCAAAACAGAAGCATGTCCCTTCTGCCGGAGAGTACGAGAAGCCATGACTGAGTTAGACCTTTCAGCTGAGGTAAGCAGCTTTTAGAAGAAAGAATTACAAATCGAAATCCTCCATCTCAGTTTTTGCACATATTCTGTAGAAGAAATCCAATTTTTGAAGGATTTCACCGTATAATTTTCTTCACTCTAATTGATTATGTCCTGCCATGTTTTTGGGCTTATAGTTCGATAGTACAATTAACAGGCTACAACTGATAAGCTGAGCCACGTTGCTTGAGAATATTAACATCATGTTTCCATATGAAAGGCTTTTGTTGTGTTTATTTCCGAAAAGATAACCTATACATATCACTTGTCTTGTATGGATTGATTTCACAATAGTTATAAAGTAAAGAAAATAAAAACAAGAGAGAATATATTTAAGGTGGGAAATCCATAATGCCATAAAGTTTATTACAATTATCTTTCATTCTGGTGTTTGCATGCTACACTCTAGGAATAACCAATGTGAACAAATAGAATGCAAGACTCCAGATGGAATTCCTTAGTTAAAATGTCTACCAATTGATTTTAAATGCAACCAAAAATAATCAATTAGGCAAGATTTCACTTTTTTTTCTCTCTTTATTTATTTGTTATTTTTTCTTTTCTATCTTCAATACATGTGGTTCGTTTTCTTTAAACTATGTTATAGACATTTTCAATTGTTGCCTTACTATTGGGGGTGGATCAATATTGTAGATTTGGGGGCCACTGTCACTCCAAGTTCTTAAAAAATTCAATTTTCCCCCCATAATTATATATATAAATATCCATATTGGCTCCCCAAGATTTTCAGAATTCACTTATTTTTTCTCTTTTTATATATATATATTTTCAAAGATACTCATATCTCCCCAATTTTGAATTAATTTTCCTTTTTTTGTTAATTTTTGGGCCCTTCAAACACTTAAAGTACAGTTCTGCCCTTGTTTCTTATCACAATTATTCCACAGTTCAACTCTCTTCTGAGCTAAGCTCACTTGTATTCTGAGTTTATTCCTTGTCGAACATACAATTATAATTCCTAGATGGTCCTGACCTCTGTAGTTATACATGGAAACATTCTTTGCACAAGCAAAGAACCTGGCTAGGAAAATTTCTCCTTTTTTTAAGTCAAGTACTGAAGAAATTATGTTCCCCATTTTATAAGGTAATATTAAATATCGTGATTCTATCTGATTTCCTTCCCAAGAAACTGTTTTGGCAGGTCGCTTGAAATCATATATTCATTTGGATTCACAAAATTGAGCTTGTGTAGCTTATTGCAAATTGTAGGGAAAAGCTGGTGTATCATGCCTGTTTTGACTAATAAATTTCTATTTTCTGCTTCATTTGCCATTTTGTTTTCCTCATGTTGGCTATTGGACATATGTTCACAGGTGTATCCTTGTCCCAAAGGCTCTGCAAGGCACAGGGAAATGGTCAGAAAAATTGGTGGCAAAGAACAGTATGTAATTTGATCCATGTTGCTAACTTACCCCACTAGTTTGCTTTAATAAGTTGAAAAGGTTCTCAAGTCCAATCTTATATTATAAAGCTATTAATATGGTTTTGATCAGACATAATGCAATTATTCTCAGCCAGATTCAATATCCAAGTCATTTGATCCTTTATCATGCCTATCAGGTTCTTCATGTAAATCAAAGTAGCTAGGGAGTATATAAAAAGAAATATTTGTATTTGATATGAAATCTTAGTTTGTTGTGGGAGAAGAAAGTGTTTTGGGTTCTATACGGGCATATGCTTATGGAGTTTTAGAGGGGTCTCTTGAATGTTATCTAGCTCAACTAGAGGGCATGACCTTTTTGGTTTCTTTTTCTATGTTTCTTGTTGCTAGTTGTATTGGAGTTATAAGAGGGGTTTCTTTTCCTCAATAGTTGTACAGTCATTTATTTATTTTTCAATAATACTTTCATATATCACCAACTATTGCATACCAGTTGTTAGTATATGCCATATGGGTACTTTTGATGATGATAGTTACCATTAACCTACCTGTTTAAGCTCGTTCTATTGCATTAATTCATCTTTTCCTTGGTAAGTTTTTGAGTTGTTGAATCCCCATGCAGGTTTCCTTTTCTAATTGACCCAAACACTGGTATTTCAATGTATGAGAGTGGTAAGTATTGCAGGAGTCCTTATTCCTTATTTTCATTGTTTTTTTTTTCCTTTTAATTTCCTGTATGATTTGAATTCCTCTTGGTTGTGGCATGCTAAAAAATATGTGCATCTGCCACTCCTTTATCCTTCACAGCTTTCGGCCCCTATGCCCTTCATATAATTGGCAATGTTACTTCACTAGTACAGAGTACAATCTGAGTGAAATGGAGTAATTGCAAAATTATTCAATTGCTATAGGCTAAAATTGATCTACCTTTATCCTAGACAACACAATCATGATTGGTTGATCCTAAAATTTTTCAGCTTCTATTTTAAAGTGGAGATTAAAATATAATTAGTTTATTGCATTAGCTGTGCTATGTGATAGAAAAATATCTAACAAAATAAATGGCAACTTCTATAGGACAATAGTGACTTGTGATGTTATATGGGAGTGATTGTTGGCCTCCGAATGCTCAACATGTTCACAAGATGAGTGTTGCTGAGATGAGAATGTTAATATGGATGTTTGGTTACATAAGATTGAATGAAATTAGAAATGGTCACATCCAACAAAAGATGCAAGTAGTCCAAATTGGAGATAAAATAAAATGAGGGGAGAGCGTTTGAGATGGGTTTGTCATGTCCTACATATACCCTTAGATACTCTAGTTCATGATACGTTGATGTCGAAAGCGTCAAACATGGTAGAGGTAAACTTAGAACTACATGGAGAGAAGTTATTTCTAAAGATCTATTATTTTTAGACATCAATGAGGATGTGGTGATGAATAGAGCAGATTGGAAGCAAGGGATTCATATAGCTGACTCCAACTAGTTTGGAATTAAGGCTTAGTGTTGTTGTGTATCTGAACTTGGAGGGGTTTCGCTTTTTTTCTTTTTTGTTACTATATTTTTTTATGTTTCTTCTAAGATTTTGAGCAGAGAATTTTAAAAATTTTCTGAGCACCTTTTCCATGTTTTAGTCTCATGATAATCGGGATTTGGGCATTAATGTAAATTTTAAACTTTTTTTAGACTGATTTTTTGAAGTATATAAAGTACATTATTATCATCTTACCATCATATCTCACATCTTTTGAAAGCCTGGTTGTGTATCACTCTGTTTTATACTCTTTCTGATAGGTGACATTGTGAAATATCTATTTCAGCAATATGGTAAAGGGAGAAACCCCTCAGTAGGACTCTTAGAAAGGTGTTGAGACTTGACATTTTTGTAATTTGTTGTGTTTCTTTCTTTTTTTTTTTTTCTCTGTCTAACTGATCTCTTGCTCTCCCTCTTTTCTTCAGCACCTTGTTTACAGGATGGATGCCAACAATTCTTCGTGCTGGTAGAGGAATGACCAAATGGGAAAGGGCGAAATTGGATCCACCATCCAGGAAGTTGGAGCTTTTCTCATATGAGAACAATCCAGTAAGAAAATGCTTTCTTATAACTACAGATTACAGATTTCTGTTTTATAAATGCTTTATATGTAGTCTCTTTTCTTCTGTTTGTCATCCACCTAGCAAGCAATATTTTTACTGTAATTTTGTGTTTTCCCCTTTTCTCTCTTGTGAATAGTATGCAAGAATCATACGCGAGGCCTTATGTGAATTGGAGCTTCCATACATACTTCAAAACGTTGGAGCAGGATCTCAGAGAGCAAAATTGCTGCTAGATGTATCTGGATCGCAAGAGGTCAGCTTCCTTCAAACAATATCTAAGCATGCAGGGGTGGCCTGGGTTCTGAACCTTCAAGGCAAAGTGATGCCCCCAAGTTTATTAGCTGTGTTTCCTTGTATCGGCTATAACGAATGAAACATATTTATGTTGAAGAAGAAATTTTAAAAATGCTGTCTTTTATGAACTCATTCCTTCCCATTTTGATCTTTTAGGTGCCATTTTTAGTCGACCCCAACACTGGCACTCGAATTGGTGACTACAAGAAGATCTTAGCTTATTTATTTGAGACTTATTCAACACCTACAGAATAACCTTCTTCAACACATAGTTCTGTCACTTGAAAATGTTAGTAGGCAATCATGTAATGCTGTATAATCTGTATCATATAATGTCATGATATACTTTATAATATTTGAATTTGATGCCTACAGGAAACTAGTAGCCACAGATAACATTTATATATATATATATATATATATATACACACGCACACACTAAAACTAGCAAATGGTCTCATTTCTAGCTAACTTATCCTTTCTTTGATTAAACCATGAACTTGATTTTATTATTTTAGGTGAGATTTAATTAAGAATTGGAGGTTGTTTTGAAGTGTTTTTCCTTCATTTGAGGTTTACCAATGTGAAGAATATTCAGCTTATTTTTATTATATTCACTTATTTTAAAAAATAACTAATAATAGTAATATGATTCAAATTATAATAATACTTGTATGATTTGATTATGGGCTCAATCTAATTAAATCGAATTGTTGCAACTCAAACTCGAAATTATATGACTTCTCATGCTTTAAAATCATTTCTTTTCTGTAAATTATCTCAATTTCAAACATAAGAATTGATAAAATAGAAATTCATTTAAAAATTCCTGCAAAATTTTGCTTCCCAAACAAGGGGTAAGGGATGGAGACAAAGGCAAGTCATACACATAGAGGAATTGTAGCAAGATTATTACGTCTGCTCTGAACAAACATCTTCCGAAATTGCTCGAACCTACCGTCCATGATTGCTTCTCTTATTGATTGGAAGAACCCGAGGTAATGGTGGGTATTATGTCTGCAACATAAAGATGCAATGATATTATTATCATGATGGTTATAATTACTGAAGGAAAAAGGATAATCATACATTTCTAATAGAGTCTGAGCCAACATCTCATGGACGTTGAGGAGGTGATTGATGTATGCTTTAGTATGATTCTGGCAAGTATAGCAATTGCAGCTTGCAACAATTGGTGATGTGTCTTTCCTACAAGAAAAGAAAACAAATCATCAAAACAAGTTTGCTTCATACTTGCTCTCTCGCTGATATATATGTTTTTTTTTTTTTTTTTCTTTTCTGGGCTGGTTTCTGATTGAGTCCTTGGGTTTCCGAAGGCTGACCTATTTAGAAATCTCCGGATCTACGCTTATTTTCAACTCCCTGAATCAAAATTTACTTCGAAAAAAAAAGAAAGTCTCATGAAAATGGAGAAATTGGAGTCTCTTTTCATGTATTTCTGCATTTAACAACTTTCTTTGAGAATGTGAAGAAAAAAAATGCGTTCTCAAAATTCTAACGTCCATTTATATTCGTAGCTGCTAATGGATTATTTGTTATTACGAAGTTCAAAAAGCCAAAAGAAATTAATTAATTATACCTGTAAACGGTTGCTTTCAGGTTAATCTTTGTTTGGTCTATTCCCATATCTGTTGACTGAAAACCGGAAGAATTCATTTCCATTTGGTCCAGTGGAAATGTAAGTGCAAACCCTCCAAGTGTTAGATTATAAACATACCTAAGAAATGTTGCAAAAGAATGTCAAGAAGTTCCAAAGACAGTTCATGAAGAAAAAGAAGCTCAGAAAGACAAATTAAGAACTGAGGTACATACGATGAATCAAAAAGATCAATGCCAGCAGCAACACCCTGCAACACCTCCTCTGTCAAATGCAAAATAGAAAATAAATATATCATCTGAAACCACGCAAGCCAGCAAAGTAATTGATATGTAGTAGAATTGACATTTGAGAAACACAATGAAAACAGAGACAAAAAGTAAAATCAATAATTGACCAGGTTCCTTGAATTAAATTTTCAAGGTGAGAGCATCTTTAAGGTAGTAGATTTGTAGTTAAGTTAAAACCATTAGAAAAGCAAAAACATATCGCCAATTTAAATTGTCTATAATAGATGCTAATATAACAGATGAACGTTTTCTAGGGGCAGGCAAATTGTCTATAATGGGCATATGTGAAAGATTTTGACTAAAATCACAAAGTACAAATATGTATCACATTGTGTTGTCTTTTCTAAAGAAATAAACAAGTGCGCGAAAAAACAAAAAGAAAAATAATATAGATAAGTAAGCATTCAATTGCATTTTTAGTAGATTTATGTATTGAAAATATTATTGAAGCTACATTAAAAACTAGTTTGAATTTAAGCTTAAACCAGAATCATTATTTGCATTTTATGTATAAAAACACACATTTGTTCTCTGGGGGGGGGGGGGGGGGGGGGGGGGGGGGGGGGCGGGGGGGGGGGGGGGGGGGGGGGGGGGGGCGCGGGCCGCCGGGGCGGTGCCGCGGGCGCGGAGCGGGGGGAGTGTGACGGGAAGATAACAATAGGAAGACCACTAGG
>CANUEP010122672.1:0-14288 GCA_947857235.1 Jatropha podagrica | reverse complement strand
CTCACTGGCTATGACTAGAGCCATAAGAAGATCGTTAAACACTGCTATGCTACAAATTTTGCCATCTTTTGAAAAAATGTCAAGGATAGTTGTTTTATCTTTACTGGGTAATGCTTTAATTGCAGCTACGAAATTCTCCACTTGCAATCTACTAGTTTTCTCAATGGTTTCTGGGTTCTTTTGTTGGATGGGTAGAAGCCCGTTATTGTGTTTGACAAGCAAGGTGATTCCTTTCTTGTCAATTAAATGGGATAACCGTTTTGGGTATGCCATGGAATTTTTGTCAGCAATTCCTGCAGTGGATAACGATAATTTTGGAAGGAAAATGAGATTGGTGGCTGGGCATTCTCTATAGTTCACATTAAAGGTATTGCCAAGGGAAAGAGGTTGAAGAAGATGGTGGTGTGCTGTAGTGCATGGTGAAGGCATTTGCAGAGGGAAAGAGAACGGTCCAGTGGTTTTTTTTTTTTTTTTTTTTGAATGAAGGTCCAGTGGTTTTCTCCGATTCCTATTGTTATCTACATTCCGTCGAGCAAACTTAATGTAAAAAGAAACACCGCAAGTATCAAGGGCGACGGGCAATTTTTCTAAACGGTGCAAACTTAAAAAATAATTGTAAAAAGGATACTTTTGAAAGTGATTCATATAGGAAATTAGGAATGTAGGTTGGTCGTCTTACTCCATTCCAATCCAGATTAGAGATTTAGATTTTAGGCATCTGAATTCGCTTAAGAATTGAATTTAATTATCTGGAGCCATCTCAAATTTTATTACAATTACCATGTAATGCGAATTCATTTAAATATTTATTTAATATTAGGGATAATGTTAATTTTGATGTCTAAATTTATTATTTTTTTAGTATAGTATCTGGACAGAAATTAGAACGATTGAGTGTCCTAATTTCTATTTTAATTTAGTGTCTCTTTATGACATCAAAGATCGTAATATCTAATGAGGCTAAGTAAGACCCGCAAATGCATGTGTGTTCGTTTATGTGGATTGATATTTTTTCTAAATAGGCTGACAGTGTGGCAAAATTAATGAAAGGATCCATTTACCCCAGTTTTATTAACTCTCAAACACCTTTTCCCCCAAAACTTCAACCTAAATCAGGATCGAAAGATGTAAGGTGTACTGGGATTATCTGATGATTGTGAGATACTCTTTTTGTTGTTTTGTTCAGGTCTTCCTGTTTGCTAATTCAAAATGCAAGAGGTACGTTCACAACCGTTTGAAGCTATCAAAGCTTACATGGACGGCCATGTACAGGAACCAGCATAAGAAGGTCAAGTTAACTTTTATTTTGCCCACACTTTTTATTATTATTTGCTAGTGCTCTTACCATTCCTTCTCTCTTGCACTTGTTTGGCTTTTTCAAGTAAGTAATCAAACAACTAAATGGTATGAAAAGAAATCGGTCACATGCATCTATACTGAGCATCAAATGCAGGACAGAGGAAGAGAGGGGGAAAGAGGAAGAAAGGAGGCTTAGATCTTTTATTCCCGATTTTGGTTAGAGTCTCCGGATAAAAGGTGTTTGGGAGGTAATAAATTGAGATAAATTTATTAATTTTGCCACACTGTCAGTGAAAAAATATAAGTTCACGTAAGCATGGGTCATATTTAGTTGCATTAAATATTTTAATTGTCCAACTGTCTTGATAGACAAGAAATTACGTAAGTGATAGATAAAATGTATTGGTAGGCTAATCTTGACAGTTTCTGTTTTCAATTGGGAAAGCGGTCGTCCCAAAGAGCTCTCCAAGAGTGCACCGAAACGGAGCCTGAGAGATGGTCAACCTTAGATGGGCTAAGATCAAATGGGACTGTCTTTGATTGAATAACTCTTGCCCAATTTAGATTTCCGTCCCCACCGAATCAATTTACTCTTATAATTTGTATCCGGGGTCGTAGCGCGTCTCTTTTTATTTATATATAGTAATTCCTTCCATAGGAAGAAGAATAGTCTCTTCCAAGTTAGTGAAGTGAAACTTTGGATGGAAAAAAAGCCGTCAATACTGGATAGTTTTAATAATGGATGTCATAAGCAAATATCAAATTAAAAATAATATAAATTTGAACACTCAATTATCATAATTTTTTGTTCAGATACACAAATAGAAAATAATGACAAATTCAGATATAAAAATTGACATTATCCCTTAACACTAACAAAATTTTTACCTTCAGACAAACAGGAACAAAATTTTTTATTTTTTATTGTTTAAAAATTAAAAAAAAAAAAGAAAGTAAAAATCATCAATTCTATTTTGACTTAATTGAGAAATATATTATCTATATTAAGTACAATTACAGTACTAATCACAATTAAAAGGTAGATTTATATTTTTTTATGAAAAGCAATTATTTTTAAAATTTTATTACATTAATTAGATAGGTTAATGGATAATGAGTACTCAGAATTTGACTCAAAAGCCTGAACAGGTACTAGAATTTTGATTGATAAAAAATTGACCATAATCATAAAATTTATAAATTTTGTCAGGTGGTCTCAATTCCATTTTTATCATAATAGAATTTAAAAATATAATTATAAAAAAATCCCTTTAAATTCATGGATTAGATTTCAATCAAATAACGAAAATTCATGCATTTTATATTTGACAAATTTAATGAATTCCATAAATTTTACATGTAAACCGACTTTTTGTACTTCATCACTTTTATCCAACAGCAAGTATTTTCCATGGAATAGTTAGTCTATTATTATAATATTAATGATGATTAATGAAATATTTAGGCAAACAAAGCAGAATGTTCACAGTGCCCTCTGCCCTGTGCCATTGGATTCTCATTTCTTCACCCAATCTTCCAACTTTATTGGATATGTCATAGTCAAGACTTCAAAGTGCACTTGCTTACTAATTTTCAAAAGCAAATCAAACAACCACTGTATACAGAAGAATCATCATAATGCAGATTATAAGAAAGAAGAATTAGAACCTTAATGATCTGCTGAGTGTCTTCCAAGTCCTAGGGTTTTTCGGATCCGCCACTTGCTGTTGTTGTACTTCCGTTTCGTCTCCGTTGGACTTGGCCATGCCTTTTCTTCTACCAAACATCGGTTTGAATAGATTCTTTAACACTTTATTGAAACCTGATCCATGGCGACGCCGTCCTTGTCGCACCTCTGTCGTGACCAATGGAGGTGGAGCTCCACCATTGAAAGATGGAGAAATATAACGAGGCCGACCGGTTCCAGGCTCTGAGAGACTCCGACCGAGAATGGCTTGGTTCAATTGGACCTCAAAAGAGAGTCGTTCGAACTGGTCCAATAGATTGCTCTGCTCATCTCCAAATCTTTTGAGAACCACTGAGATTTCGTCCATTAATTTCATGTTTTAATCTGAAGATAACACTCTGCCTGTGTTTATAGCGTAGATTGAGAGAACTGAAATGGAAGTTTAAGCGTTCTTTAATATATTTTCTTTCTTCTTTCCACTTTTAAACGTGGATTTAGCAAGCTGAGTGCTTTATACGCCAAGCTGATGAACAGAACTAACTCACTTCTCCAATCAAAGTATCAGATTAGCCCAAAAACGTCAGCGCATTTAACTTTCTTTTATGTATTATCTATCTATAATCTATAATCTATATCTATCTATAACTTATATATATATATATATATATATAAGTACGAATGGAGAACATTTAGTCCCTAAAATGCCCTACGTATTCTAATTGATAAAAAATATTATTAAGCATAATTTAGTTTTAATAGATAAATTGGGACCACATTGTATTTATTTTCTTATTCTAATTATTATTATTATTATAATTTTAATCTAATCCTATTCTAATAAGAAATTTATTTTTTTATATGATTCTAATTAGAAATTTATTCTATTATATCACTATATGTAGATGTTTAGTTTTGATTATTTTTTACTATCAATAATTTGTTATTTTTGCTATTTTAAATTAAAATTATTAAGTTTGCGATCATTTTTTTTTTATAAGTATTAACCCTCCCTATTTATAAATTAATAGAATAGTTGTTATCTATATTTATTATAATTTAGTTTCCTTATATCTCTTTATTTCTTTTTAAAGTTATAAATTAGAAAGTACACACAAAATATTTTTTTTACCGCCTTATGAGATTAAGATAGACCTAAGTCCTCCTATTTGCTAACTCGAGCTCTAGGAGACATTCGGACTTCTTGATGCTCTACATTATGATATAAAAAATCATAAACAAAACAATTATACCAGCGATTATGCACAAGAATGACACAATTCTTAATCCAGTCGCATAATACATAATCCTTCAATCAAATAATCTCAACATTGCTTCTAACAGAAGTTGGAGAAATTAGAACTTACTATGAAATTGAATTTAGTAATCCTTATTATTATATTTTTCGTATTATTATTTTTACAGCATATATGATTAAATATCTTTTTTAGCTATCGTTACGATGTTATACTTGTAATGATATTGAAAATATTCAAACTGTTAATAAATAAAAATGATATTTATTTCAAATATTTTATACAATACTAGTGATTGGTTGTTGTAATATTTTTAATTAGGTATATAATGTCTATGAATAGTTTTGTAATGTCTTTTAATTTATTTTATAGGTAGAATATCAATTTCAATATAGTTGATATATAAAATAAATCTTTAAAATAAAAAAAATAAAAAATTATATAACGAGTACAAATAACGGATATGTATATGCAATGAATGTTCTAAAAAACTAATAATATTAAATAATTCATGAGACAAGAAAGTATTATAAAAGCAATTAACTTGGCTGAATTGGGTTCATTTCTCTCTTCATGAACTAAACCTATGAATAGAGCTATAAACCGATAAATAGATTTATTTATACATTAAATCAATTTTACGCGTTTCATTATAATAATAATTATTTAAAATTTTTTTATGAATTAATAAATAATAATTCTCATCCTTTATTAAATACGACCGAAAAATATTAATTTTATAGTAGTAATCTTTATAAAAAGAATTACAAAATATATTTATATATATCTGTATAAATTATAAGTACACGTGGCTCGTACATTGTCTATATCCAAATTTTTAATTTTATTCATTACAAGATAAATAATAATTCTTTGAAAATTCTTTGCCCCTTGACACAAGTCACACAAATCTTGTCAAATTCTTCAATTGACTTTTATTTTAAGATACAATTTCATTTATCTAAATTACCTAAAAACTAGAACTTGCTTACACGATATGATGGATGCCTCACCTCCATGAAATTTAATGTTCCTTATACTTCTTTACTGGTAGACAACAAGCTACAGTGTTGCGCTTTATTCCCTTTGTATGAGATTGAGAGAACATTTTATTCCTTAACTAGTTACCATTTGTCTTTTACTTCAACATTCTTGTTTCACACAAAAGCAAGTTGATACTTAAAGACACTTGCTTTTCACAAGTGCAATGTCTAACTCATATAATCTTCAATTTTTTTAATACAAAATCTATTAATTAAATTAATTCGGATTCATGTCGAATAAATCCACCAAGATGAGCAAAGTGTTCTTTTCTTAATATATTCAAAAGGACTATATATGCAGAGTTCGAATTTGATATTGATACTGCTAATTAGGAGAAACGTGCTTTTACTCGAATTTAGAAAGTTTAAAATAAGTTATTTATTTATATATTTTTTTATAATTTTTGAAATAGAGTTATTGTATTTTGTAAGGTTTGAATTTTTTATTTTTGTGAAATTATTTTTATTTTTTAAAAAATATTTTTTAAAGGTTATTTGAGTTCATTAATAACAAATCATAATCCATCAGAATTTAGTTTACAGTTTCAAAAAAAAAAAAAAAAATCCATTAGAATTTAATGCGATTTTATAAATACAAAACAGGCCCAAAAGATGAAGTGATCACTCTACCCAAAAGCCCTAAACTGACCCAGTGGCAGCCCAATTCGAATTGGTACCCACCTGCGATGGGATCTACGTCCACCGATCGCACTCTCTGTTACAGCAAGCAAACGGACTCTGGTTGAGTCGAGCATCTTCACGTCCCAAGCAGCAAACCTTACGGCTCGCCCGTAAATCGAATCCATTATTCATTTAAGTCCCTAACTTATCTGCAAACAAAATTTTGCAAATTCCACTTTTTATTTGCTTTCTTACCATAAAGCTCCCTTGATATTCATCCAAAATTCTTTGCCTGCTTTAAGTCTAAGCTTTTTAGCTGAAATCATTCTAGTTTCGTTTCAGTTTTCATTCCTGGAAATTCGCTAACGCTACTAGTAATCTTTTGGCAATGGATAAGGGATTTTGTTTTGGTATTTGATCTTATAAGCTCAAAGCCAGAATGGATAGAAATGGAATTGTGGTCGTTTTTGTATTGGTTTTGATTGTTGCTGATGTTTCCAATGCTTCTTTGTTCTCGGCGTTTCAGAGATTCGTAACCCTGGCTTCTACGGGTAGCTCTGAAACAAATCAAGTAATTCTCTCTGTTTGTATTTGTGTGTTTTTTTTTTTTTTTTTTGCAATTAATTTCTCAGCGTAGACAATAATTCAATTGTATATGTTTGTTTTGTTTGTTTGTTTGTTTGTTTTTTTATAAGGTTTCTCCATCGCCAAGTCCAGATCCTGTACAAACTGGTACTAAGACGACGACATCAAATGATACAAATTCGAAGGGTCCAAAGGTAGCAGACAACTCTAACAAGTTCAATAATACTTCAAACGGTTCGCGTGATACTGGGATGGTGAACCCACCTCCTCAAAATGAAGGGGGTATTGGGAAGACCTATGAAACAATGGATAAGGACGAGGGTAAAATGGATTCACAGTCAGAAGTTGGTCTGAACTGTACTGGGCTGCCTCGAAGATGCAAGGATCAGAATTCGTTGGTTGCTTGCATACTTAATTATGAAGATGGTAATTGACATTAGATTTTTAATGTTTTGCAACTTGTTTAAGTTACAAGTTAGTAGCTTCTTCTAGTGAATTTGCTCTTCTTTAAGTATTAATATGAAGAAAGGTTTTTGCTTGCGTAGGGGTTATATTTGGCTTGAAAACTAATTGAAAGAGTACATTTAGTTGCCAGTAGTTGTAGTTTGTGATATCAAACCAATCAAAATAGTGTAGTGGGAATATTTGACTGAATTTTATACTTCTCTTGTCTTGGGTGCGAGTGGCATTCGCTTCACTGTTTCATAGGATGAGACCAACTGACTTTACTCTCCAAGTGTCGTGGTGTCAACTCTGATATTGCGTGAACCAGGCGCAGATCATAGTTCGGAAATTTTATGTTGGGGAAAAGTGATAAGTAAACATGAATTGGTGGAATATAGGATTATTCGCGCGGGAAGAGAGGGGGGGAGGGGGTTGGTTTGGAAAGACTCAATCATTTTTATATTCCTTTTTCACGAGGAAACTGGCATCTCTCTAGTGAAAAGAGTTAGATATCTCCTTTGACTTACTAGTTTTATCTACAATATGGGGTCAAACAAAACCATAGGGTGTCTCTCTCTTGGTCCTGAGATTAGTAATGCTCAGGACGATATGATAATTAATAAAGAACCTGTGTTGCGTCATGACGGAGGATGACACCAAGTTATGATGGATATTTATGTTGGCTTAGGTTTTAATACCTGTGCGAATCTTGAAGGCTGGATGTTATATGGTCTGATTGTTCATGGTAAAGTTTAGGACTATGACACTGAGCTAGCCAGCAACTACCTTTAATTTCCTTCTCGACTCCTATCGACAGTAGTGATTTTGGTTTATAGTGGCTTTTTCCTAATAAGGGATGAAGGGCAAAGTTTGAAAATGACATTCTAAATGTTTTATATCTAACAATCAATTATAGGTGGAATTCATAAACATTATACATACCTCTGTCTTATTATGTAAGGAATATAGGAGCTTAAACACTTACTAACTCAACAAATGATTCCATGGAAGCAGTTTTGATTGAAGTATTTGCTGTGGTCCTTTGGACATTAATACTTAAGACAATTTCAGTCTACATAGTTTTATGTAGGATTGCTATAATAAAATAATACCTTATTCCTTCAGAGATGCTCATTTCTATATTTTCAAAGCAAAGTCATCTCTACTTCCAATGTTATATTTACAGGAAGCCCATTGAAAAATAAAATCTCTTCTAATTAAATGCTTGATCTCATGATATATTTGCTAGATTTCAATATGTCATCAATGAAACTTCATCATACTGACCTTTTGTCTTTGATAACCACATTATAGGTTAGGTCGTTTTTTGCTTTCTCTCTCTTCAATTTGAGACCAAAAAAAGTACTTCTTATGAAGTTATTTAGAAGGTTCAGATACCAAATTCTCCAAAAATAAGTTTTATGTCTATTAGTTTGTAAGCATAGTTGTCAAATCAAGAATCGGAATTCTTATTCGTAAAATTGAGAATCAAATTGAATCATAAGGTTCAGTATAATTTTTCAAAACTAATTAAAAAGCATACTTATACATTTATAGGTATATTTCGCATTTATTTTATCAAAAGATACTCATAAATTTAATTGCAAAATAATGTATCTATATAAATTTCAATTCCAAATCATTTACTAAACACAAAATGAAAAAAAACCTAATTACTTGTGTAGTTGCCAAGTTTAAAATATAAAAAATGAAGCCTTTAAATTTCCTATCTAAATCAATATTTATTCATTATTATTTCCAAATACGGGTCATGTTCATCTTCAATACAATTATATCCTCTTGCTCCTTTTCTTCTTCTACATTGACTTTTCCACCTATTTTGGTGGGTATGAGAATTGACTTGAACTGAAAGATTCAAATCACTTGAATCATAAGATTCATGATCAATTCTGATTCACCCATAAGATTCAGATAATTTAGCACGAAAATTGAATTGAATCATAAGGTTTGAATCGTGAATTGTAAGATTTTGATAACACTAATTGCAGGTCAAACCTTCATGGGATGACTCACATCTCGCAAGGCCATACAATGACTACTGTCCTTGCAATAAGGAATGAATAAATTTGTGGGAATATAGTAGTAGCGCTCATTGAAGATAAGTTGAGAGAAGTGATTGGGGTGTTTTAAGTAAATGTATTATAAGCAATAAATGGACTGGTACATAAGCTGGCAGTCTGCTCATCAAAGTTGTCAGAAACAAAACAGTGGTTGACCAAGAATAATCTAGAATTGTATGTGGTGAAGTAGTAAACCATATTTTGTGGTTTTCAAAGATGTAGCCCAACACTAAATGAAGCAGAGAAATATATTCCATATCCCCAATCTCAACTACATTAGAATTATTGTTTTCCCATGTTGCAAGAAAACGTGAGTTCCTGTAGTTCTCTTTGTAATTATAGTTCTAGACATGTCCACCAGAGTGGTAGAGAACTAAGAAGTACCAGTGGAATTTAAGGAATACTGGAATAATCGGCAAGCATTAGCTTAGTCTTTCTCAATAGTTGCTAGGATTGTTGTTAGGTGTTCCAATCTGAAGACTAGATTGCAGCACTAGGCCTCCATCAACTCCAGAAGAATCAAGGTATTGGACCTACAAAGGAGACTACTATTTTAGCATCCTTTAGAGCTGTCTTAGCAATCTCTTATATCTTACCGCCCATTGGCTTGCTCCTTGGCTGATCTCCAATTCCTTAGATAAAGAGAAAAGTGTTTAGTTAGGATTTTGGCACCCTTATTGGCTGGTACTCATGACAATTTTATATATAAAATTGCTTTTTTCATTTTCATTATTCAAATTTTTTATTACATGAATTTTGAAATGTTTTAATGTTTTGAATTTATTTTTGTAATGGGACTCTGGAAGACTGTTCTATGGAGATTGTGGGTCTAGAGCTCAATACTTTTGTTTTTTCTTTCTTCGCTAATGTATATTAAAGATATGAAATTGATAAACTTGATCTAGATCAATAATCCACATTTTAGCAGATACGAGATGCTGTCTTCTGTTGATTGACAGCGGCAACATAATGTCTTTTCTACTTGTGAAGGGGTCTTGCTTAATTGCAACTTCATGTTAATTTGTTCTGTCTTCTTGTCTAGAAGCTATTAGTGATTCATTTTTCTCTAATGTATTTCTACTTCCGAAACACAGAGCAGACTTCAACATGAAGATGAAATTCGTATGTATTGGTGGTGTCGTATGGTATATCTGTATGGTCATTAGGAAATTCCTGGATACAGAAGATTTGCTGTGTGATAATTTTAGATATATGTTGATGTCTGCTGGCTAGTCTTTAAATAAGTGAAGAATATCTAATAAAATCGTTCATCTTTCTCTTTAATATATTCTTAAATTTTTAACAAAATAATGGCGAATTGAAGATTAGTATTGCAACCAATCTTTTATAAAGGTATTGTCTGCTTTTAGTATTAGGTATATTATACTGGTGCTTATGTTATTATGTCTATGGCAATAGATGGCTAGAAGCTTAACTTGGCACTTTTGGTTGCAATTTTATGCTAAATTTACTCATCTGCCTTTTGGCTTTGCCAGCTTCTACACCGCAAGCAGGTAGGGGTATGTGAGCAGTGAAATTACTTCCATTTACAGCTGCCTTACATATGTTCTAACTGACTGCGAAAATTATGTTGTCATTTCACAGGTATAGTTACTGAATAGAGATAGTTATGTTATTAATAAACCTAGTGCTGGATTAAATATTCAACAAATTATGTTCTGATCATTCTTGAGTTGATTGGACATATGCGACAATGTGATATTTCCTATAGGCTTACACGTTTGTTATATTTATTGTTTTCAGATAATCAATTGTCCCACTTTCCATATTCTTTATAGGGCACAAAAAATTGGTGATTCTGGTCCAGAATGAAGGAGAGAGTTTCTTAAAAGTGGATCTTTCTGCTCCAAATCCCATCGACAATGCTTTGATTGAAATACCCAAATATGAGACAAAAAAGGTGTGGATTATTTTCTGTTTGTCATTTTGGTTTAATCCATGTGGAATTGTCATGAAATATAATATAAAGTGGTGTAAGTTTTGGAAGACTGGCCAGTGGGATAAAGTAAACCAAAGAAAAGTAACTGAAATTAAGTTCTTTCCAATGACATGCCTCCCGTCCTTGTTGAGAGCATGATTTTGAAGTCAGCAGCCACTCGTGATCACTGAATCTATGTATGGTTAAGTAATAACACCTTGAAGATACGAGTTATAATAATTTGAATTGTGGGTTTTGGCACATTGATGGGCTGAGGGACTAAAAAAGGAGTGTTTTTTTTTCTATAACTGTCAATTGACTTGTGAGATGGAGATTCTGGCGTTATTTGGTCTGTTGTAATTTGATGAAAAGGCTGCTGATTAATAGTATTTTAACTGTTGCATCACTGAAATAACAAGGAGTATATATGTCTAGAGAATGTCCCTGCTTTTTTCCCCAATTTTGCTGAGTGGATGGAAAATGCATGGGATTTAAACTCACTTTTGGTGAGATTATAGTAAAAGCTTGTCACTGGTTGCAGTTCATGGGTTCTTGTTTTGGCATTATAGGCTGAGTTTCCTTTTTGTTTTCAGATCAATTTATCTGCTGGTTACAGCAGTGAAGTGATATTAAAAGCTGGATATGGGGAATGTATTCTGCATACTGATCTTCCTGTATCTCGGGGAAACTTTTTCTTGCACCTCCGTTCTTATGAGAACGTAATAACTCCTATTAATGGTGCATACTTCTTAATTCTCACGGTAATACTTTTCGGAGGATTGTGGGCTTGGTGCATATTTAGAAAGAGGAGTCGGCAGGATGGCATTCCTTATCAAGAACTAGAGATGGGTTTGCCAGAATCTGCTGCAGCAAACAATGAAGCAGAAGGTTGGGACCAGGGTTGGGATGATGACTGGGATGAGGAAAATGCAGTGAAGTCACCAGCAGCACGCCATTCGGGAAGTATCTCAGCCAATGGCCTGACTTCTAGGTCTCTAAAGAAAGACGGATGGGAAAATGACTGGGATGATTAGGATTCTTCAATGAGAAAAGGGAGAGACTTCTCCTACCCGGAAGGAGAAAGAAAACAAAAGAAGAAAAGATGTGAAATTTAGGCGATGAATTATTGGCTGTAAATCATTCTCACACTCGTCATGCTGACGGTTATAGTTTTCATGTAAAATTGAGAGTCTCAGAGAGGTTATTTCATTTCTGAAGCACAGGGGTGATGTATCTTTCTCTGCTTTTTGTGAAATACAAGTTTTTCTTGGCTAAATTTTTCTTTTTCGGTCAATTCTTAACAGTCTTTTACAAGCATTGCACCATATGATATGGTTTTCTCATATTGCATAAAATGTGTGGCTAACACCAGACACATATAATGGGACAAACGCTAAAGGGGATCAAGTTTTGTGTGTCTCTTGATTGTTGGTATATTGGGTTTAACAGCTAACTCAAGCAAGCAGTGGTGCCTGTCATTTCTAGCATCCACTCAAGGTACTCTGCTTCCATTATGGATGATTGGATATGGCTGTAAGTAAAGTCTCGATCCCAGTGAATTAGTTCACATCTCATCTATATCATAATTTATTTTTCTAAAGTTCCTGCGAGAACTTGTAGGTGCAGGCAAATCAATGGCTGTAATTCTTCTGGTGATGCATGATTATCTAGACCGAGTTTATGCGAATCTCTTTTATCTAAAATAGATATCATATTATTTGTTAAATTAAATCATGTTACAGTTTTGGATAAATAATATTTAATTTCTCCATTTGGTCATACTTACAACTTTACCATTTTTATTTAGTAAATTCTTGAGACTTAATATTTCTATCACTAAAATGACATCTTAGAAGTTGTTCACATTTTTATTTTTACTAGTTTTTTTTAACGTGCGTTATTTTTGCTCATAAATTATTTTATTTTTTTTATATTATATGATAATATTATTTTTAAAATTTAAGTTTAATTTCACGACTCATTATTATTTTTTCTAATTTTTTCGGTAGTAAATTCATTTAATTTAATAATTGATTGTCTTAATAATTTTTACGTTTATACATATATATTTTTCGTCATATGTAACTCGTTCTTATTTGCATTTTAATTTTTGTATATCTATAATTCTCATATTAATTCATCATTTTATTTAATTAATTTTAAGTTTTATGAAATGGTTTGAGCTAAACCATAGCTAGAAATCTTAAAGTTACTGTTAAATTAGATTTGATCAAATAGTTAATCAAATGTGAAATTAACAACGAAAATTATAGTTCTTAAAATATTTTCTTTAATTTAATATATAATTTATAAGATTCGGTGAAATTCGAATTAGTACTATTGCTAGCGGTAGTTAGATTTATCAATGTAAAGGTAAATGAATCTAAATTGATATATTATCATGAAATCATCTATTGATATTATAAATATGTTACATTATTTTTAGGTAAATTTTATTTTTATACTAATTAAAATTCATAATTGAAATAAAAATATCAATTGACAGTGCTAATTAATTATCTAATGTTCGTCTCCTTTCCCTAATTGATTATTAATTGACGAGGCTAATTAGTTATCTTTTTGCTTTATGGTTTTGTTTGCAGCCCTAGACTTTCTAACTATGCTACTAATTGCTATTAATTTAATATTGATGAAAATAACACTGACATAATAATAATGATAATTGGACAAAATGTCATAAATTAAATAAAATTATTTATAATATTTGCCAATGAAAAATTAATAAATTAACATAATAAATTAAAATTAAATTACCTTTATTTTTTCACCAATAAAATTAAAATCTTTAATAATACTTTTATCAATCCATAAATTTGATAGGGAAGTTTAAGGAATCTAATGTTACTCTTCCCCTTCTTCCTAATAGAATTTAAATTCAAATAGGAAATTAACATAAACAATCGCAATTAAATTACCTTTATTTTCCAACAAATAAAATTAAAATTTTTAATGATATTTTTGTCAATTTAGAAACTTAATTAATTAAAATGTTAAATGAAATATCTAAAAAAGAATACATGTATTTTTATGTGCTTAAATTATTTTTTTTTATTCTTTGATATTTATTCTTTGTGAATCTAAAAGGTATCAAAGCATTATTGCAATATTAAAATTTAAAAAATAATAATAATTAGGCACTCTAATTAAAAAATATGTAAAAACTCTAAAAAAAAAGTTACAACCATCAACTAAATTAATTTAAACTATAAAACTAATAAAATTATATTTATTACTAAACTATAAAATTTAATTAGAATATTAGGAGTAAAATAATTAGTACCTCCGAAAAGTTTCTATAAATGCACAAATTTTCGA